>JAVYIG010012340.1:0-54309 GCA_035222895.1 Strongylocentrotus droebachiensis | reverse complement strand
GTAGCTTCATGGAGCACATTTTGCAGGAAGAAGATTTGGAATTAGCAAGTGTATCTGTTGGTCCTGTATCTGAGTAGATATACAATATCCAACAACAAACATCACATACAATCATTTTTCTCTTACTCGTTCATGTCACTAAAGTTTAAAACTCTCACTCTCTTTCATTCTGTGTCCTTCTCTGTTTTGTCCATTTTGTCATAATTTCAGCTTATTTTGTGTTCTTGCCATCATATTCTCCTGTTCATCATTGTAACATATGACCGATCATCTTTTCTTTCTGGGCATCCCTCCTTTTTGCATTATCATTGAATTAAGTATTATAGAATCATCGGGTTACATGAATTGAACATACTATTTATAGATATTTAGCACATCTATCTATCACTATATGACTTTGATAGATGCATTTCAATGAATTTCAAGATCCACATTAATTTTATGTTATATTTGTCCAAAATGTGTATTTAATTATAGCTGCACATCAAAAGCAATATAAAATATGAGCCTGATATAAACAAATAAGTTAGAATAGAATATGCTTCTAAAGATTTACATATGAAGCAATAAATATGCAGTTTTCTTCCTCTCGCTCTTGGAGCATGTTATGTATAACTGCCTTGTTCTCTCTTTCTCTTTCTTTTTGTGTCATTTTTTTAGCAATAGAAACAGTAAGTCTGCCATGAGAAAATAGTCTGTTTAGAGTCAGAAGGTTGTTATGTCATATACTTTAACACAGAGTTAATAATGCCCTTCTAGCTATGAACAGATGAAATGATATGTGCAAGATACTCAAGTGTTTTGATTTGAGAAAAAGTAGAGGTATTTAACAAAAGAGTATTTTGATCTAGTAGGAAAAGAAGGATAATTTTGGAGAACAAAGAATTGATCTTTCTCAAAGAGTTTGACGGATGATGACTTCATTTTGATGTCTGCTGAAAGCCAGAAGGGCTTTAAACAATATTCTTCTGGCTTCTTAACAGACAGTATTTTGAAAAAAACTGGTATGCATTTAGTTTACGCATAATTTATTCATGAATGCCTCATTGATTATGCGCATCAACTAAAATGCTATTGAAATGACTGGTAATTTATCTATATTTCTAACAATACTTGTCTGTATATTTCGCTTTAGATAGCTATTTCAATTCACTTTGAATCATACAAATTTGTATTAGTACTACTCTTATTGACTCATGGAAATGTATCAAAAATGTTAACAAGTGCACTTCTTTCTATTCTAATTTCATGCCGAGTTTGTAAAGTAGATATTCAGAATGCCTTTTTCAATAGTTTAATATTTATTGTGATATCTGTCTATTATTGGAATGAATTATTTGTGAGATTATTTATTATGTACAGAGGAAAGAATTTGTTTATCTGTATTATGTTTATGAAAGAGGAAATGGATTATATGGAGTGACCCAACATAATTTGGGACTGGATAAGGATATGGATAATTATAATGATTATCTTTAATTGTTCCATATTGTGATGAAACTATGGTGATTTTAAAGCTTGCATAATGATTGTTTGGGTTATGTAACCATTTTTCTCCAAATATGAATTTTATGAGAATACATCATTTAGAATGTCCAAAAAAATAAGTAAGTTTATCTGAAGAAGAAAAAATGATGAACCCCAGTCTATATTTCATAAAATAATTATTTTAAAGGTTGATATGATTATGTGTGAATGATTATTATTACATATCCTAATGTTATTCATAAATATATACTAAAGCCAAAAATATATTTATTTCAATGCATCACTGGCAAATAGGCTTCTTAAATTGCATCTCTTTGTAAGATAGTAACTAAATTTACATACCATCTTAAGATATGCTTAATTTTAAGATTATGATCAAAACAATATTTTTTCCACTTTGCTCCTGAGGCCTGTCGATATCATTTAGAGTCATTATAAATATTTATGTAATATTATGTAATTTAATGCACTTCAAGTTCTTGAAAATCCCAGAATTTTTCTTGTATGCTATTGATTACAGCATCTGAAACTCATTACTAAGCAGCATTGCATCTTATTTTCTTCTCTAAATGAAACGAATATTCCATTGTAATTTTTAAAGCATATTATATTCTGCTTTGATTAGAATATGCACTGTATGAGATAGTCAATTGCAATGTCCTTAACTCATTAACTATTTATGTGTATTGGATAAAATCTGAATTCCGATAATGATTACAATATATACTGTAGCATATTATGAGATTATTTTGGTCTCTAGCTCCTTTTTGAAAAGTTTGACAAGAAATGACAGAGATTGCAGAAATTATTTAATATTTAACTTAGATATCTTCAAGGGAAATTTGTATACATGATAAGATTATGTAAAATATTTTGTGATTTTTGCATTTCAATAAGGTAATGTTAATTGCCGGTCTGTATCTTTTTTTGTGTGTGTGGAACATTTGCCACTGTTTTGGTTGGGTAAACGTCAGAGTTAGTAACTCAAATTGATTGAATAATGAACTGATTTAAATATCCTATATTTTGTGTGCTTTAATTTTATCACTTTTTTCTTCAATTTTGATTCTCTGAGAGATCGATTGAAAAAGAAAATAGATTTCTGCTAAAATATTTGCAATTCTACTTGCAAGAGTTTAGATTCTGATTATTTGCAGTGATTTGTAGATGAGTGAGTATGGCGGATGAAAATGATTGAAGGTGAGAAGATAGAGATATGAAGAGAGAAAGAAGGGGAGAAAATAGAGGAGGAAGGAGACGGGAAGAAAAGAGAGGAGGATGAGAAGGGTAAGGGGGAGATGACGAGAGACCCGGAGCCTCGGTGGGAAGAGAGAGAAAGAGAGAGAGGATTAGAATAAATATGGTTATCTGAAAGACGTTCAGAATCTTATTCTGGAAGAAAAAAAAATTGAACAAAAATGTTCAGCCCAATGCAGCTAGTAGCAGATTAAAGAAGAGAGTTTTAATTCCAGTAGACCACGACGCGTCGTTATAACCTACGCGAATCATGTCGATGTAGACAAACTTTATAACGCATGCGCAATGCATTTACTGATCATTTGGCATTCTTTTTCCATACGATGTCATCTCGGGTGAAAAAGAGAGAAGTAGAAAGATGCGACTTTTGCAATGTGTTTTGTTCACCGTTGGGTTCTTTGAAGGTTCCAAAGGAATTGATGAAATAGGAAAGTACTAATGAGCGAAGTGCGGAAACAAACAAAAAGACTGCAATATATAGTACACTCGGGTAAAAAACAACAACAACGTAACTATAACCAATACAAAACAAAATAAGGATACGCTTCTCTCAGTGGATCATAGCATATTATTTTCCACATCGTTTCTCTTGTTTTTTTCTTCTGTCCTTTCCATGCAGCCCACAAAAACTCTAAATTCTTGATTTCCAGCAGACACGCATAGATTGAAACAGAATAAGAGAAGTGCCTTTTTATTAGCCGCAAAGGGACTTGCTTTTCTCCAATTAATCAGAAACCCAACGGAAATAAATACCGCAAATTAAGAAAATCATGAATTAAGACAAAACAACCATCTTTGTTTACGTATAAATTAAGGAAAGAAAATAGAAACCGTGAGCGCCAGGATTGTCAAGTCTGACAGACATGAACTTTATAAAATAACCCACTATTATTGTTATCATCAAAGGGCCGGAACGGGCCTTTAAACCCGGCCTTTAATTCCTCGACAGAGATTTATATTTAAACTAAAAATGAAAAATGAATATGATTTTATCTTACCTTTCAGTTACATTTACTTTCCATCCCTGTACAATCATATTCATATTTTGTTTTTAACGGAGTTTTCCTTGTATATTGGATGTAAAATGGCCCTACTGCTTTGTGAATAATTATATTCCGTAAATTCAAAGATATTACTGCCACGTATAATGGAATGTGAAAGAAGATTATTTGTAATGATTCACTGATAAACAAAGGAAGGATACACAGTGTGGAAGAAAATTGATAAAATATGTTTTAGAAATATATTTTGAGAAATTTGGGGTGGTGGAGACCGTGGAGGTGATCGGGCGAACGCAAGATTACGCGGGATAATTACTTTTTCAATTTAATAATCAAGAACCATGCACAAAACAAAAGACGATACAAAACAGCAAAATAGTAATTATCATAGGCTGAAGAGAAAGAGAGGCAGAGAATGACAGAAAAGGATCGTTATTTAAAATAAATTAAAATAGCAGTTCATCAGTTCACTAATAGCGAGAAAAGTCCGCGGACAAAGGATCCTTATTAGACCCAAAAAAGATCGGCTTTCCAACGTCGTTAATTTCCCCTTTATTTTGTTTTTTAATTAGATTGATCTCAATATAAATTTGGTATTCTTGAATTACAAGATTTGAAGTGCATGGTAGGAAAGAACGGATAGAAACCATTGACCTACTGGTCCGACATTCAACATTTGGAGAACAAGAAATCATTACTACAACTTACAAGTTTAATTAATTTCTTCATCAGCCGACTGTAGTGCGTCCCGGAAAAAATCACAACTTAATCACAATTAATGAATGACACATAATGATTTGTAAGGCTTATAGATCCTCCTCTTTCATTTGATGCAACTCAGGGGCGGATCTAGGGGAGGGGGGGGGGGGGGGGGGTTGGCGGTTTACCCCCCCCCCCCTGGGCGGCCAATTGAGAACAAAAATGGGAAAAAAGAAGAAGAAAAAAGTAAAACAGTAAAACGGCGCGATTTTTTGACAATCCTGGATCCGCCACTGGGTCAACACCCCCCCCCCCCCCTCCCCACCCCCTTGGCAAAAAGCTAGATCCGCCCCTGCAACTCATAATAATGATGCATATTTTACGCATGAGTGATTAAATGTTGCGATGTAACTGTTGGTTATTTTACCTGACTGCTAAGAAGCATAAATGCTTGTAAGTAAGCAACCAGGCGGCCGACGGCTTTAGGTCCTCTCCGAGGGGCCTGGTAATGAGGATTAATGCCTTACCAAAGGGTACTAGCGCTTCGCCTTGGTTTCGAACCTGGGTCATCGGATTACGAGACCACTGCTCTACCGACTGAGCTATCGCGTCTCCTCTGATTGATTAAAATCAATTTGAAGAGAGCTAGGAACCAACAATTCAATTGGCGGACGGTATCTGAATTTCAAAGAGAAAATCACATTTCTAGAAAGTTCAGTTTCTGCCCTTTCATATGACACCTTAATCAGCAAAATGAGCTAGGAATAACAAAGTTCTGTTTGTTTGAGGTAGTGCTTGAATGTTCATAATTTTATTAAACAAATTCGTTTTTACTGGCTTGCCGTAGCAATAAACGGAATTGACAAGACAATTGACTCCGTTCCGTTGGCAATCGACCATAATAATAGACGAAAAACTTCATGCATGGTTAATTGTCAATGAAACGGAGTTCATTTTGTCAATTCTGCTTGTTGCTACGGCAGGCAGCCAGTGAAAACGAGTTCGTTTCATAAAATAATGGAAATGCAAGCATTACTTTAAACAAACAGAACTTTTTAATTCCTTGCTCATTTTTCCTAAATGAGGTGCCATATGAAAGGGCAGAAACTGAACTTTCGATAAATGTGATTTTCTCCTTGAAATTCAGATACCGTCCGCCAAATGACTTTTTGGTTCCCTCTCTTCAAATTGATTTTAATCACTCATGCGTGAAATATGCATCATATGATTTGCATCAAAAATTAATGAAAGAGGAGGATCTAAGCTTTACAAATATGTGTCATTTATTGATTATAATTGTGATTAAGTTATGATAAAACATCGATAATTCTCGGTTTCATTTTTTCTGGGACGCACTGTATATAATGGACATGGGTAAAAACGTATTCCGTCCTTTTCAAGAAATACAAGAACACCTTTTCCCGCAAATTTAGGGAATGTCCCATCAGTAGGCCTTTAAAGGTACTATGTCCCAGTTGCAGGCCCACAAAATGAAAAGGTTAAATTCCAACGGCATTTGAAAGACAATACTAATTTAGAACTTCCCTAAAAAAAGGGAGGCTTGAAAATGTCTTTAAGTGGGAAAATAACGACTTTTAGTTGTCGAATCGACTTAGGAGCAATAGAGCCTATAAGTAATAGTCTTGATTTTCAGACCATTGTACCGAATGGTCGTACGTTTTATGCTGCGCAAAGATTCAATCAGTTTAATTTTGGCCATCACAAGAAGTGGGTTATTGCTCGTGTACCCTTTACAGCTCATTTTATGTATGTTATTACCAAAGAAGAAAAAGCCAGTCAGTCACTCAATAGTGTCTGACAGTAAAGTCTAGCAAGTAAACGGATTTCCTTGCATAATTTGAATATTAGGACACTGCTAACGTTTAAATTTCACAGATAGCACA
The DNA here is from genome assembly GCA_035222895.1 of Strongylocentrotus droebachiensis. Taxonomy (NCBI): domain Eukaryota; kingdom Metazoa; phylum Echinodermata; class Echinoidea; order Camarodonta; family Strongylocentrotidae; genus Strongylocentrotus; species Strongylocentrotus droebachiensis. The sequence goes on along the minus strand of JAVYIG010012340.1, from coordinate 47,960 downwards.
TACATGACATATAAATAATTCCTGCAAAGTTCTACAGAATTTGAGGTTGGCTGCAAAAGAGACATAGTATCTTTAAAGTAGATCGAATTTAATCTTTCAATTTTTTCATTTAGAAGATAGTGGAAAGGGTATTTTTTTAATAACGGGAATAATTTGAGGTCCGTCTCAACGTGAATTTCCACTGCACAACGTGCGTATTATTTCCTTATTCCAGTCAACAATGGAATTTAAAAAGAGACACTCACTCGAAATCTCAGCACGTTCGCTTAAAAACTCTTCAAAATGCAAGAGGATAAACTGCAATAAATGTGTCCAATGTTCATGATGAATATCAGCAGATTTTAATTCATTCAAACTCCAATACAGAGAGACGCAACATCTATAACATACTAGCATGTAGTAGTACAAGTATATTTGCGAACAATGCTACAAATTAAAGCACTTACTGAAGTTAAACTGCATGGTCTTTAGGCTTTAACCAAGTTATTTTTGAGAGACTCGAACAAACGTTGAAATGGTAAACTATACAAAACTTGATAACAACAATATTAGACGTAATTTTTAATACATTTTTTTCACCGAGGTCACACACAATGGTTATAAGGTATAATGAAATAACAATGTCTAAAAGTAAAAATTACACATTTCTATTTCGATTTTGATCGGTAGAGAAAGATCCGTGAATTTTAGTGTGTCACGGGATGGGTGCATTTAAATAATCTCTCAAACCCTTGATATAGAAAACGAGGAAACAGTTTTCTAAATTGTTTTCCGGTATCCCGATAATTTTTTTAATGAAACCATTCAGACCGTTATTGAATTAGTTAGTAAAGAGAAATGCAACATTTTGTGCAAGAGAGTGTAGACCCGTTTGGTTGAGAATACAGGGTTTAATAATTACGATTCATAAAACAAGTCGTAGAACTATTATAGTTATAATTTGTTTAAAATTACACAATTTTTACGAAACATCAATAAATTTAAGTTTGAAGTAAGAGTCATGATTGCAGCTTTGCAGGCGAATCAGAAATGGGCCGACCTTCTCCATAATTTAGCTTAATAGCGCATTCTTGATTCAAGCAATGAAAACACACAGTATAAAAGAAGAGTTACGAAATTCTGCTATTTGAACATTAACATCACCATACACCCAGGTAAAACACAACAATCTTGAAAGCGGTACACTCTCTCCCTCAACTTTTCCTTGTTTTTTTTACAACTACTATTTTTAAAAACTAAAATGACACCTTGGGACTTCAAAGTATCGGTGATTGGATTTTGGCGTCGTGAATTAAGTTAGCTTTGAATTTCTGAACCAAAAATTGAATAGTGGGAACTGGGAAGCCTTGATTGTTGGCATAAAATTTACAAGAAAGCTGATTAATTGATTTTTAAAAATGTATAACGGCAGAGCTAGAATAAGGAAAGCATCTAGGTTAAGACCGTTTTGACATCCGTTTGTAAGAAAGAAACTGGTGTTTTCAGTATGCATTGAGATAATTGATTCTTTTCAATAGGCATTCATTAAATTTAAATCCAATCCAAGATTTGAGGGTTTCCTTTTTATTCTCTGAAACAAAACAAGTAAAATGTAGGCTAATCCTTTAAGAAGTTCTGCATTGTCATACAACCGATATTTAATATCATATGTAGTACATAATAATGATGATTCTTTTCTTCTTCATCAATTAGGTTTGACAAAATATTGAAGTGAAATAACATTGAATTCAAATTGAATATTTCACAATCACACTGAAAAATGTACTACACCTATATATGTACAATGTTCATCATTAGTATAATGGACCTATAACATATGGTCAAGCAGCACTTAATCATGAATAATAATGATCGTTTCCACCTATATGTAGAAACTATATTTACATATCCCTAGAAGTTCCGCTATATTTTGATAATGCCCAAAACTGGCGATTTGCCAAAAATAAACAAAATATAGAGATCAAATGAAACAAATGAGTAGATTTGGTGAACCGAAAGTATCTAACAAGCTTTTTCAAAGGGGTGAAGATACATTTTATGATAACTGTGAACCGTATATTACTTTGAATCTTTCATAAACAAGACACTATTGCAACCAAATGAATAACAAAGTGCTGGCAGTCCATATGTAGTAAGTCCATTGTTACTTCCGCTAGTGAACTAGTGACGTTCTTTACAGGCATCGAAGTCTATCATACAAAGTATGTACAAATTTTCCTCTTTTTAAGGGGTGTTATTTACAAAATTCAGTACATTTTCAACCAGTGAGTTTCGACTATATACAAGTTATAAAAATAAGTTAGAATGTACATTACCCGCATTCAGTTGGCTTAGTCAAGTACACTTAATATTTACAATAGTTTACAAAGAGTACAAATATTTTCAGAGAATTATTTTTCAAATAAAAATACACACATATTCTAGGGAACAAACTTCAACAAAGTTAAGTAAAATTTTGATTTCTATATCCAATCATAGGTCTAGTGACTTTTTAATGGATTTTACTTAAGGAAAGAGATCAACATAAACTTGTAGAGATGCATAATTGCAGATATAGGTACACTGTACATAGAGTCATAGACATATGGGTATGAATAATAGGCAATTAGATCCCATCAAAAAGTATGAATATATTCTCTCTATAATTAAAAGAACACTTCTTTGTTAATACTCTTCTCATACAGATCAATTGCCTTGACAGGCCTTACATAGTTTTAGTCTCTTCCCCTTTTTCTCTACCCTTCTCCCAAACTATATTTTGGGATGTCAATTTGGAGCAAAGTCTGAATTTTCTTTGGTGTAATAGGGAACCATGTCCAAAAAAGGAATCTAAGAATGATACGGTAAGCCATGCTAATAAGTTTATCATACAAAGTATGTACAAATTGTCCTCTTTATAAGGGTTGTTATGAGAACACTACCAAGATCCAGAAAGAGCTACTTGTTGTCACAGAGGTACTGAAACAGAAGCTGGTGGATGAGAAAGCAGAAAAGTTCTACCTGGAGACTAAGATCGGGGTAGATGTTTATCAGGTGATGGCTGAATAGCTGTCAAGTCTGTCAAGAAAACAAGAGGGGGCGAAACGACGATGACGCGTCTGATGCCGAGCAAGTTTCCAGCTGTCTTTTAGCTGCTGAGCAGAACAAAATCAGGGATCGCAATGCACAGGTTTGAAAAGTTGACTGTTGGCCTTGACTCAACTGAACAATACTGAGCTGAATAAAACAATTGCTGATCAAAAGAAATGTGTTGCAGAAAATGAGTCAAAGATCAGCAGTCGTGAGAAGGAATTTATGTATAGTAAAGACACACTGGAAAATTAGATTGAGAAGATTGATTGATAATGAAAATTGAAATGTACTTATTTGGATCCCAGGCTTTCCAGAAACCAACTATTTTGTCTCGGACTCAAAACTAGATCCCTAAATAGTAAATAGACTTGCAATTTACCATTAATTTGAATTTAATAGATGAACAAAATCTTATAGCCGTGAATAATGAATACCAATTTACTTTGCATAATTTCTGACAAAATCCAGCTTAATGAATGACATACAGTACAGTAGGACCAAGTTAAACATATCAAACACAATATAATGTTAAGCCAACTATTCTGTTTCCCCAATTTAACTTGTAGGCCTATGATGAGGTCTAAAGATTCCACTTTATTAAGTACTAAAAGATATAAGAAAGCAGCAGTGAAATTTCTTTAACAAACAACAACATTCACTTGAGACATTTTTATCATACACCAAAAAAATAGACATCTACAGATGAACAGAAACTGCTGCAGATTACTGATTAACATAACAAAATTGGAGTCTACATATTAGTTACATCAATGTCCAGTTCACTTTCACCATTAACTTCATTCCTGGAAGAATGGCGGTACCTTTTCGGCTTTGGACTTGGACTCTCTGGGACGATGAAAGGGTTCCGACATCCCCTACATTTGCATCTCTGACAGCCTTTCTCAGTCATGAAGCAGGGGCACCTGTTTCCTTTGCAGGTGTTGGCTCCCGGTGACTTGCCCCAGGTTCCGCACCTGCACCCCTCTATCACCGGGAGAGATCGTCCCATTTTCAGCAGTTTTGCTCTGTGTCCAGAAATCACGACTGATGTTATGACTGATTTCTTCTTCTTTGGAGGTGTGTCCTCGATCTCTAGGTCCTCTTCAGGCGAACTGGACACTCCATCCCCGTTCACAAGCTTTTCCTTTTCATAATCAAATGTGCTATCCTCGCTTTCTTTTCGATACCTGTGCCTCTTCTTTTTCCTCTCACTCCTTGCTTTTCGGTCAGTTGTTCGCTTTGCTTGCTCTTTAATCAGTTTCCTCTCTTTGACTTTGATTTTGTCATGTTTCTTTTTCTTCTTCTTGATTTTGTCCTTTTGCTCATTGCTATGACGCTTGCGTTTTATCTTGATGCGAGGAGAGCCAGAAGGAGAAAATGATGCACTGTAAATGGAGTGGTCACTACTCGTCATATCAAGGTGATCTGAACTGTCAATGCCGTTGCAAAGTCCATCTAAAGGCGAGTACAACCGATGCGACGGAACTTCCGGGTTCCCGAATAGATGCGGGTTTGGGGAAGCCCCCAAGCCGTCTCTGTCCCGTCGGGGTCGCCCACGGCGTCGTCCTGGTGATTTGGAATTAGCGTCACCTGTTTTCTCACTATTAACCCTTGCTAAGATGTCCAGAATGTTCAGATTCTTATCCTGGCCGGCGCTGCTGCTTTCATGGACCGCATTGATCGCCATTCCCTCTTCCAGGATAGTCAAAGTGCTGTTCGATTCGCCGTTCGCTCCGATAAAGCTTCGCGCGATGGGTGTGGCTGCTATGTATTCGCATAGTTTCTTGTAGCATGATAACAGTATTCTGAGTTGTCGCACCTCGGCAAATTTCTCGTAATTTTTACACCAACTGCATGTTGGCTTAAGAAGCATTTTGCCACCTATACAAGTCCGACAAACAAAATGTTGACAATTCGAATCCGTTGGTCCCAAAGGGTCATTTAAGAGTGATCCACAAACGCAACATGACAAAGACTGTCTGAGATAGGGCAATAAGCGATAGAGATCTCCCCAAGATTCACCATTTTCGAAATCTGCTTGCAAAATGTATCTACATGTAGACACATAGAGCGCCGTAGCATTCATATCGACACTTTAAATGAAAAAGTAGGATTTAAAACCCGATTTTGGTGTGTTTCAGCGAGCTAACCCAGATTAAGCCAAGAGAAGCGTCACATACCATAAAATAAAGCCGTAAATCGATGTTTACCGGTGCTATTGACGTCACAATTTGAACTTTGACCCACACAACCCTTGGAAATAAACAATGACAATGTTAATCATAGTATAAATATAATTTGTTATGTACTGCATATTCAATAAATAGCAACATGAATTGTTTTTGAACAATTTTGGGGTTCTAGATTAAATTTACTGGGAGATAATGTGAAATTTCTTTCATGGAACCGGAAGTGGATCAAAATGGCCAGTGCTCACGTTTCAAGAATTTGTTTGGCCGTCAAAAACAGTGTTATACTGTCAAGATGGCCAGCTATATCAAGACGTCAGTGCAGTTCTGTATCTGCTATGACAGATGTCATAGGAAGAATAGATGAAAAGAGACAACAAGCTTTGCTTGGAGGCGGAAAACACAGAATTGAGGCCCAACATAAGAGGGTAAGCTGGATATCGTGGTCCCATACATAGATTTATGTGCACCCAAGTCTTACTTAGCTTAGTCGAACGCGAACAGTAACAAATCTCAAAACCGATTTCCTCATAATAAAATACCCCCAGTTCATCGTCTTGTATGGGTTATCCGTTTCCCAGAGGATTTATCGTTCATAACGTGAGAGTCTCTGTGCAAAGTGAATGTGAAATGCATCAAGGAGCACCATCGTGGAATCCGTTTTTTGCATCGCCAACTTGCGGATCAGAAGTAAGAATCGTCCACAAAAATGCTGACGATCCTTAGTTTTGGGGATGCAACTGTCTGTGTTTACGAAAACAATCCTCGTTTATGCGGACTATCCTTATTTCCGGACCAGCACCCGTACTGAATGGCACTATTAATTGTTTTGATCTAGATTCTACACCTGTAGCTAACTATGACCACACATAGGAGCATCACTATCCTGGCTGTGTAGTAAAAGCTGTGCTTTTGATTCTCAACATTTCAAACACCACTGTACAAAACTAACTGATTTCATTCAAAATCGGTACTTTAGTGACAATTGATGACACGTAAATAGCAGTAAAATACATTTTTTGTAACTTACTGATGTTAAAAAGAATAATTTAAAAATTCAAATTGTAAGTCTAGTGTCAAACTTTGCTTACAGCTGCATCGACATGATTGTGTAGAGTCTATGCGATATTGTGTGGTGTGTATATTTGTGTATGGGTCCAAAAATACTAGACAGCAATAACCATCTGATTTGGGTCATTTCTTTAATAAAACTGACATTTGTTGTCATTCCCCAATACAGATGGCAACCCAGAGATCTCGTACCGTGGGGGTGGCTATGTACATATTTTCGTCCACGACATTTTCTCCCCGATTTTCTTTATTTAGATCTAATTTCCTGATTTCTAAATCAGATGTAGACCCTAGTCTAGATCTAGATCTAAATTAGGTCGGTATGTCATTTGTCCTAATTACAGTTATCAAAATTTGATAACTCAATATTAAATGGATAATTTACGGACTTACTTATATGAATTATCCAATTTGTATCTCCGAACCAGTAGCCTACGTTCATGTACCCGTTCATGCATTCGAAATATTACCCGGCGGCCGATATATTTCCGGGTCCACCTACCAAAACATAGCCAATGGCCAATCAGAGCACTCGTTTCGTGGGAGTTCGTTGGTCAAGCCGGGCCGAGTCGTACGTAGCTACGGTAGCTATTGGACGTTCGAAAAGAAAAAAATAATATTCATCAACTAAAACCAAGAGGGATAATGTTGACGACGAGACTTTCTCGGATTAATCATTAATTTAGGATCTAAATGAGCAAGCTATCGTAAGTCAAATAAGCTATATATATGTTATTTTTAATTAGACTCTAATTATTGTCATATTGCAGTATGTAGTATGAGGATGTAAAGAGTGAAAATCTTGTTGCATATCTCATTCATCGCGGTCCGGTCGAACCGAACCTTTTGTTCCGTACAGTCCCTCACAGAAAGAGGTCCCCAGACTTCAGTCTCTATAATCGGAGGTCTAGTGGAGCCAGACGTAGTCTCAGTGGAACAACCGACGATTAGAGAGACTGAAGCTTTCGGTCTACAAAAATACCTGCCTCACAGCAAGCATGCAGTGCTAGAGGTCAATACGCATTAGCATTGACTCTCTATGCTTTGCTGGAGTGACTATGACGTAGTCGTAGCAGAATGATTATTGTTGGAAGTAAAAAAAATCTAAATCTAAATCAATCGCCATGATCACTGACAATGTCATGAGTGTGATTTGAACTTATCCATTCCTTTTTTTTCTTTGTAGCATGCAGCACTTCTGAAAGTTTTGAAAATTAGACTATTTATTAGTTGAGAAAATCTTTACAGTAGCATTGTGTGCAAAAATTTAATTACAATCTTGTTTACAAATTTGAATGTTCTATACTTATTTCATGTGATGTTAATTTACACAAGGTCTTTATTTTACATTATATTTTTGTATCAAGTCTCTAAAATGTAAGAGGGAATTATAATTCATTCCAATTTTAGGAGTCAGAACTAATTTTATTCAGACACTTTGATAATTCTGGTCCTCTGTGAGAAAGTATAAAACTTCAAATACCATATCTTTATCAGGGGAAGTTGACTGCAAGAGAGAGGGTCAATTTGCTGCTAGATCCAGGCTCTTTCATCGAGTATGACATGTTTGCAGAGCACAGGTGCTCCGACTTTGGCATGGATGCTGATGACAAGAAAGTAGGTGGATAGAAATGGTTATAGTTAAATCTTAAAGACCGTCAATACTACTGGGCCAGAAGGGATTAGACCACACAGCGAGGTCACTGACAGGTGGCTATCTCATTAACTCAGCTCACAACTAACATAAGAAAAAGAGGATCATGGGGGACAAACAGGCACCAATTGGGAAGTTTTCTATATAGAGGGAGCAAGTAGCTTCAAGTAGGACAGTGGGGCTTTAAGTGTCTGTTGTGCTTGATGACAACAGCAATACAAATAAGAATGAATTAATGATGATTAATTAATTAATTTATGACCCATTTTGCACTCCGTTTAAGTCTTTAAGAACTGTCAATTGAACTTATATTTTTTAAGACGACCGGGAGATCTACAGGATTACCTCACTCCTGTTCATCATCAGATGATGATGATGATGATGATAATATGATAATATTATTTTAATAATGATGATACATGATATGATTTTAATAATGATAATGATAATAATAATAGTAATGATATTAATGATGATAACGATAATAATGATGATGATAATGATATGATGATCAGGATCATCATCACCTTTTCTTGGTGAATGTATTTGGTCCAAATCAATTTAAGTAGATTTGAAGTGCTAAAGGGGACAAACAAGGTTGATGCAGTTGCATTATAATTATATAAACTTTTTCCCAATACTTCATCTCAGTTTCCAGGAGATGGTGTAGTAACAGGCCATGGTCTCATCAATGGAAGAATCACATACATTTTCAGTCAGGTAAATATAAAAATTGCATGTACAAGTATTTTAGACTTTTCATAAATTGCACATCTAGAACATGAAAGCTTCTTGATAATAGAAAATATGAATGATTTGAATCAACATTTCATGCCTTTTAAAATAACATTTAAAAAATAGTTTCAAAGATGTAAACGGCGTTCCATAATTGTTAAGTCCAACTTAGAGATAAGTTCAACTTAGGATCTTTGTAAAACACCATGGTGGTTTCTCTCCCATCCAGGATTTCACTGTCCATGGAGGGTCACTTTCCAGTGCCCATGCCCAGAAGATCTGCAAGGTGATGGACCAAGCCATGCAGGTGGGAGCACCGGTCATTGGTCTCAACGACTCGGGTGGGGCGCGCATCCAAGAGGGCGTGGAGTCCCTGGCTGGTTATGCTGATATATTCCAGGTAATTAGTCTGCTCCTGGGACCCGTTTCACAAAGCCTTTTTTCAATGACAAATATCAGTGACAAATCTGCTTATAACCAATCAGAAGCAAGGATTTCAGTAGCTTATAACAACAACGGTCATTTGTCACTGATACAAGTTTTGTGAAACGCCCCCCTGGTGGCCGTTTCTCGAAACTGTCAGAAGTCTAACATTGAAACGTGTGTTATAGAATTAATATGCGTATGTCCACGAACTTAGACTTATGGCGGTTTCGAGAAACTGGCCCCAGGTGTCTTCTGACATTCATGCACCAGAGGAAGTGTTGCTATCAGGTTTCCTTTACCAAAATATACACAGTTCAAGCGGGACTGCACTACTTGTAGCAACATGCGCCCTCTATAGTTTGGCCAGGAGGGATCAGACCTCCCTGCTGGATCACTGGAAGGTGGCTTTCTCATCAAATCAGCTCTCAATTAACATAAGAAAGGGGAATGTGGGGGATCAGAAGAAGTATATATCATTAGCTACGGTCACAACTTTTATATATATCAAAACCATTTAATTATTCACTTGTTTTTTAAAATTGTTTAAAAAGAATAATAATAATATAATATATCGCTTTTATATAGTGCTTATTATATCTAATATGTCTCTAAGGGCTTTAGAGATATACTATTACCCCGTTCATTGGATTCAATACTTGCCCGCACACACTGTGTGCACAATCTCCACTCCCTGGGGAGCAATCGAGCCAGACATCACTTGTGGTTTTTATTTATTTATTTCTAATCTTTTGACAGGGTAGCCCATTCACCAACAAGTAGTGGTCTTCCATGGGGCCCTGAATGAACATATTTACATCGTTTATAACATTTATACAGAACAGTTACACAAATTTATACTTGTTTGCAAAATAAACATATATCATTAAAATGTATATTGTATTTTATCTTACTTTCTGCAGAGAAATGTGATGGCTTCTGGTGTTATACCCCAAATCTCACTCATTATGGGACCATGTGCAGGTATGTTTGAAATTATATATATGTATTTAGCCCTCCACAGGCTACTTTATGAGATAAAGTCAAAATAACAAAGAAACAATCGTAAAGTTACCGTATATAACGGTGTATAAACCGCACTTTTTTGCCGCCGAAAAAATTTCAAAGCGCTATGCCTGGCAATGTCTCCCAGCTCGGTAATCGGTGTGTTGACTCACCACTCGGAAACTAGAACAACACTCAAATTTGTCTGTCATCTTGGTTTGAAAGTAATCTTTCTGATAGATCTCAATATGTAGTTTATAATAATAATTCCTCCAATTTTTCTTCTATTACATGGTGTACCACAAGGTTCTATCCTAGGTCCCTACTGTTTTTTTAATTTACAGTACCATAATGATCTTACACACAAAAAAAAAATCGCGGCAAAAAAAAAAAAAAATTAATACACAAGGGCGGTTTATGCAACATTATTTACGGTACATATTTGACCCAAATTTTCTGTACATACCAGATAAATTATAAATATATCTTTTGTCCTCATAATATTTAACAACTTTTTTTTCTTCACGAGACCAAATGTGCAGGTACGTTGATAAAATAGTGTCAAGAAGAGAATACAGATGGAATGAGAAGGAGTGTGGAATAGGAGAAAGAGGAAGAGTAGAAAGAAACTTATGAAATGTGGAAAGCAAAGAAGAGTCCAGGAAGGGAGAGGGGTAGAAAGAGATAGAGAGAGACAGAGAGAGAGAGAGAGAGAGAGAACACATTAATGCAAGAAGATGTCAAAAAGTGCATCTTTTTTTAAATGCTGAATTGATGTAGCATTATGTTTGAAAATGTGACAGATATGATTTTAATATGATCTACGGTGTTTAATAATGATACATTCTATGCGTAATGATAGTATAGCGATCTTTTTCTGTTATGATTGTGGCAATTTATCCTTTCTTTTACAAGGTCACTGATGGGGAAAAAGTGGAATTACACATCCATCTTTCTTTCTTTCTTTCATTTAAACATTTTTTTTAAAGCCCCACTTTCTTTTGCCTCTCTTTTCTTTTTTCTGTTTATATTCTGTTTCTAGTTTGGTTTGATTATCTTTAAATGATTGATCCTTTCTTCTTTCCCAGGTGGTGCAGTTTATTCTCCTGCCCTAACAGATTTTACATTCATGGTCAAGGTAAGACAAAAATATTCTTGTTCGGAAAGAAAAAAAATATTTGTACTCTGAAACTTTTAACAAAAGAAATTGTTCTCTTACATTTCAACAACTCTACTCGTGTTCACATTGAAAAATATTTCTGCAGTTTTCTGCTTCATAAAGATTCAAGATCAAGATTTATTCACCAATTACTCCTTTTTTCCAGTCACTATACATTTTAGCCTTAAGCCTTAAACCTTCAAATTTTGTGATGGTGAGAAGATATTATGTGAGGGTGAACGTTATTTTTGTATTGTCTTTCTTTATTTGTATTTCAACAGGATACATCATATTTATTCATAACCGGACCAGATGTAGTCAAGGTGAGAAGTGCTATTTTATTCATCCCTCCCACCCCCTCCAATCTCCACCTTCCTCAAACCTGTCACTTATCAAATGATTTACTTTTAGAAAGTATTGACTTATTGAGGTTCCCCCTTGTTAAATGAAACTGTTAAGAAACATGCAACAATATTTGCACCAACTTGAAAGAAATATGGAATCCTAAATAAATTTACTACAAATTTACATACTGGAAATCAAGTGTCATTACAATGGTGCCCCCGGAATGTATACGTCCTAGTGTACCATTTCGATTATGTTTCTTTTTGATAGTAGATACTGCATCTGTTACTACTTTAAAATGCCTCTTATTACCGTATATGATTGGAAATTTTATTTCATAAATCTCTGCTTGATATTTGTGTTCATTAATGAAGCTCAGTTTATGGTGCTCAACAGACAATTTGCAAACTCTTGACTACTTTTTTTGTTTTATGTTTGTAGAGTGTCACACAAGAAGAAGTAACCTATGAAGAGCTAGGTGGGGCTAAAACACATACAACAATCTCAGGTTAGTTCCTCATATCACTTTGGTAATAGGGTGTGTGATAAAGGTGTCGTTTTTCTTTTCTGATTTGTTATGCTGTTTGCTGTGGCATGAATTCATTGAATATGCCATTTTCGTAAATTAACCAAATTTAATACATAAGTCTTTGTGAAGTGCCTCAATACAAATTATTTCATTCACCTGATAAGAATAATAGTATTTTAATAGTCAGAATGCAAACTGTATATATATTAAGTGTTGCTAGGGTGAGGTGTGATGGCTCATTGGTAGAGCAGTGGTGTCCTAACCAGGAGGTCTCGGATTAGAAACTAATTTGTGCACATTACCAAGTCCCTCAAAGAGGACTTACAGCCATCAGTCCCCTTGTTTCTTACTTAGAAGCATAAACATGTTTTCCTAGCAGTCAGGTAAAACACACAAACCAACCAACCAACATGTAAAACTTTTGATTTCAGGTGTAGCTCATGGTGCCTTTGAGAATGATATAGATTCCCTGTCCAAGATGAGACAACTATTCAGCTATTTACCACTCAGCAACAGGGACAGTGCGCCCATCATTCAATGTGAAGATCCAAGGTGAGTCAGGATTTGATTTTAGGTTCCATGCTTTGTTTAATTAAATGTTTGTTTGTTTGTTTGTTTTATTTCCGTATAAAAAGACATCATGCATTCAGTAAAACAATAACAAATAGAATTATGAATTACAAGTGAGTTCCTTTAGAGACGTGTATCAATCAGATATGATTATTTACGTTGGGGGACCGACCTTTAACGTCACCCATCTGAAAGACATGACTCGGTCTTAAACTTGGCTCCGTTGAGTCAATTGGTAGGCGAAGACAGAGAGCTAACCATACCACGGACATTAGACCAACTTGTTTCAGTTTTGCATATAGTTTATAGTCCACACTTTACTGACAATTTTGACTCAATGCTGTGTTTTAAAGTTGATTATATCACTGGAAAATTTTAGACCAAAGATTAAGTTTTACCATTGGTAAGCATTATTTAGTCCTTGCTTTTGGCTCAACTCATGAAGTACACTGTAGTAGCCTCATTAGCATTGATATGTGGGCAAATTTGTCGTCTTCATATTTATGTTATTACAGAATAAGTTTCCTAGCAGGTTTGCTTCTTCCCCCGCATGATTGTATTCGGGTAAATGTTACATGTTTGAATTTTCAATTCATTTTCATTATTTCAAATCTTTCCAATTCAATTTAGATGTTATAACTATTTCTTTTGTTGTTATCTATTAACCAATGTCAACAAAATATATATCAATATAAACAAATAGAAACATGCTGTAAGGAATGAACATGAATATGTTTATAGCAGCCTTCCAAGTGCAAAACTTGACCCAACAATTTATGCACGGTAAAATTGTCCTCATATTTTTTAAAACACGATGTCATGATCTTATTCTAATATCTGTTTTGTTTTTCTTATTTTCTTATTTTTCTTCTTTTCCCTCGACAGGGATCGTCTAGTACCAATCTTAGATAACATAGTACCTCTAGAATCCAACAAGCCATACAGTATGAAAGATGTCATCTTTGCAGTAAGTTTGGGGGAAATCCCCCATTTTAATCAAATAATTTGGTAATGTCTCTCTCTGCCATGATTCATAGTTCAGAACTTCCTCCTTAGGGATTTCTAGATTGAAAATTGCCAATTACGGTAGAAATTTCAGTAGTTGTTGAGTTAAATGTCAGATTAAGTACAGTGTCAATCAGCTTAAATACTTGTCCCATTTATGCATATCTATGTATATACTTTTAGGAACATTAAATGAATGAGCTCTGGGGGGGGGGGGGCGTTTCATAAAGCTATGCGTAAAGTTACGCATGACTTTACAAATTACTTGAATGTGAAGAGCAAAATGGGATTCTCAAATCCTTTTAATTGCATAAGCTAAAGTTGAAATATGAAGATGTAGATTAACTTTATCATTATTAACATAAAATTTTAATGCAAAGTGTATTTTTGGCTACAATTTAATTGAGATTAAGGAAAATACAGTCACACTTTGTTAAAATATCAGGAAAAACTTTGGGCATCCCATTTGGCTCTTCATATTCAAATCATTTGTAAAGTCATTTGTAACTTTACGCACAGCTTTATGAAACACCCCCCTGGTCAGACACAATTGCAATATATCAGTATCAATATGATGAAATCTCTCTTGGACTCTAGAAAATTCACAAAAGGCTCCAGTACACCAGAAAAACATTTACACTGGCATCGCTATTCACTAGTTCAGACAGCACTCTGATATAGAAGAATTATTATTACATATGATTAATCACACATCCATAATAACTTATGGACAGTTTCATTGCAACACTTGTAATTTTCTTTTAAAATCTGCAGACGGTGGACAATCGACAGTTCTTTGAGATCATGCCGGCCTATGCCAAGAACATCCTGGTCGGCTTTGCCAGGATGAATGGACGAACAGTGGGCATCGTGGCTAATGAACCCAAAGTCGCATCAGGTCAGTTTATTTCTTCTTCTTCGTCTTTGGTAACTCCTCAACTTAAATTCCTGTTAAGTACTATATTTTTTGGCAATGCCACTTCTTTGGAATATTTATATTCAAACATAGGTCACCATGAAACAGAATCATTGTAATAATTTCTTGTAGAAATGGTGAGCAACTAAACTTAGTTCTTTGTGTGCTAAGCTAAGAATATAAGAATACACAAATGGCAAATACTAAATAAACAAATAAAGAAGTCAGTCAGTCAGTCAATAAATCAGTCCATTAGCAAGCATACATGTATATGCCACTGCTTTCTTGCAGGTTGCCTGGACATCAATTCATCGGTGAAAGGAGCCCGCTTTGTGAGGTTCTGCGATGCATTCAACATCCCTCTCATCACGTTTGTGGATGTCCCAGGATTCCTACCAGGTAAGTGCAAGATAACTCCTCTTCCCGTGCATAAAATATTAGCTGATATTGTGACATGCAGATCATTTTCTCGGATGGCAGGGACACAGATATCTTGCAAGTTGTTTTTGCAAAAATTAACACAGGTTTCTTTTTTTCATGTTTACTTAGGTATTGTCAGCTCATTTTCGTGAGAAATAGCAGCTATTCATGAACTTTGCATTATAACTTAAACCCATACAGTGCGTCCCAGAAAAAACAAGATCGAGAATTATCAATGTTTATCATAGCTAAATCAAAATTATAATTAATAAATGACATATATTTGTAAAACTTAGATCCTCCTCTTTCATTTGATGCAACTCATATGATGCATACTTCACGCATGAGTGAATAAAAACAATTTGAAGAGAGGGTACCAAAAAGTCATTTGGCGGGCGGTATCAGAATTTCAAAGAGAAATTTCTAGAAAGTTCATTAAAAAGGAAAATTGAGCCGGGAATAACAAAGTTCTGTTTGTTTCAAGTAATGCTTGCATTTCCATAATTCTAGTAAACGAATTCTTTTTCACTGGCTGCCTGCCATAGCAACAAACAGAGTTGACAAAAGACTTAATGATCAGCCGTGCACAAAGAAGACAAATGACCTGATAAATGGCTGATCGTCAACGGAACAGAGTTAAGTTTTTTGTTAACTATGTTTGTTGCTACGACAGGCTGCCAGTGAAAACAAATTCATTTACTAAAATTATGGAAATGCAAGCATTACTATAAACAAACAGAACTTCGTAATTCCTGGCTCATTTTTCCTGATTGAGGTGTCGTATGAAAGGGCAGAAAACGAACTTTCTAGAAATTTTGATTTTCACTTTCTGGGACGCACTGTATATCTCACAATTTACAAAACTTAACACAAATTGGCAAGTTTTTAGCTTCACAGGCATCGGGAAGCAAATCATATAGACCTGTGAGTGTCAGGGTTTACCCAAGCTTGCATTTTCACATGTTTCTCCAATATTTCTGAAATATCAAGTCTTCTTGTGATTGGAACATTGAAAATGGCGATTTCGGTAAAGTCCTATAGCCCCACTGTTCTACTTGTAGCTACTTGCTTCCTCTATATAGAAAACTTGCCTAATCAGTGCCTGTTGGTCCCCCATGATCCTCTTTTTCTTATGTTAGTTGAGAGCTGAGTTGATGAGATAGCCACCTGTCCAGTGACCTTGCAGGGCGGTCTAATCCTTCCTATAAACTAGTACAGATAAGATTTAAGTCAGTGGTCATCGACAAGATTATTATATTGTTTGCATATATTGATGTCTTTGCCAAACAGGAACTAGCCAGGAGTATGGCGGTATCATCAGACACGGTGCTAAGCTTCTCTATGCCTATGCTGAAGCAACTGTTCCTAAGATTACTGTAATCACAAGAAAGGTGAGAACCAACTACAAACTCATGACTTCTTCAAAGAAGGGCTTCTCTTAACTAGTTTCCAGAGGTGGGGTTGTCTTGGCTGTTTTGGAACTAGCCAAACTTATTAGGTGTGATCAGAATCGATGCTAAGCTACTCCATGCATATGCAGAGGCCACTGTAATAATACTACAGCATTTATTATCCATTGATTTAGTAAACTATTCAGAGGCGCAGAGGGAGACTATTACCCTGGCTTTAGCACGGCTGCCATTACGGCGCTGTAGCATTTCAAGAAATTAATTCCTGCCAGGTACACATTTACATCACCTGGGTTGAGTGTGGCAAATGTAGATCAATGTCTTGTTGCCAAAGGACATTAGTGCCATGGCCGACGGCGGGACTCGAACTGTGAGTGACAGTCCGGCGGCGTATCCACTTGACCACGACACTCAACTGTACCTAAAATTACTGTTATTACAAGACAGGTATGAACTAACCCAGTACCACTAGGGTTTCTTTGGATAATATTCCAGGGTAGATCGACATGTCTAATCATACTTCTTTGCTTCTACTACCATCAATCTGTGCAAGCCTTTTTGTCAGAGACTTATATGTGGTTGGACAGCCGATAAGTTGGCCGGTCTCCACCTGTTTCATAGCAAAAACCCTGGTGAAACCTACCATGAAAATCAGAAAAGTAAAGTGAACCATAAAAGCCTAATATTCATTCCTTATAAACTTTTTTTTAATGTATCACAGGTGCGATCGATACAACTCCCTTTTTATACAACCCTAGTTGTGTTCATGCCTTCGCTACAAAGTTGCCAGAGGCATTATTTTTTCGGGTTGTCTGTCTGTTCCGTTCTCGCGATATCTCAAGAAACGATTGATGGATTCCCGCTAAACTTAGATCATGTATGTATCTTGTTTCTTTCTGTTTAAAGGCGTATGGTGGTGCATATGACGTGATGAGCTCCAAACATTTACGAGGTGATATCAACTACGCCTGGCCTACTGCTGAAGTAGCAGTTATGGGAGCTGCAGTAAGTAAAGAAATGATTGAATAGTAGCCGTTTGTGAAGTGTATATTTGTTTTTGCTTTGATTTATTTGTTTCTAAATCATCTGCAGGAAACAGTTTGTATGTTTCTGCCAATGGACATAAAGTCTCATCGGGCATGGCTATAACTGCAATATCAAAAGTATGACGTTTCTGACTTATTTATCATGATTTTAAAACGATCCAGTAGCCTTAGTGGCGATGGCACAGCTAGTCTTATAGATTGATGACAATTTATAATCAGCATTTATTTTAATTTTGGTGATGATAGTGTTTAAACGCATACATTTTCATGCATACTAAATATATATATTGATAAAAAAAAGACCCTATCCCATCATATGAAATAATCATTTAAATATCATGAAATTCTAATTCTGGAGGATATTTTCAAAGTGTGTACATTTTTTATAAGCATTGTATAGAAGGGCTGCAACTTATTGATCAATTTATTTGTTTACTTATAGATTTATTTCCAAATACTTTGTGGCAGTTTATTCCATAGATGAGTCCAGCATGTGTGAATGACCGATGTGTCCTCTTTTAATCCCCTCCAGGGCGCCGTGAAGATCATCTTCCGTGACGGCCAAGAAGCAGCTGAAAGAGAGCGGGAATACGTCGATAAATTTGCTAATCCTTTCCCTGCAGCAACAAGAGGTAGGCACCCAAGAGTCGCATGTTGATAATGAATCACTAGGCCTGTCATCATCAGCTCGAGTTTGCCAAATAACCCGCTATTTTAACTATCCCGATTGCAAATTTCATCAGCATGCAGTTGCCATTAGCAGGATATTTGGTCGAGAAAATATCCAAAAAAATGTTGGCCTTGTTTCCAAAATAGCCTATCCTAGCTGGTTTGTGATTAGTGTATCGGTATGGTGAAGACAGAATTTTGAGCTTCTGGATAATATCCAGAGTCTGGGTTATTTGGCAAACTCGAGCTGATGAAGACAGTCCTTTTGATTTAATCCCCTTGTCACAGATTTGTAATTCTTCTAGGGGATGCTTTATAGAATATTAGATTATATAGCAATTACTTTGTTCTTGTGTTTGCAGATGGATATCCAAAGGTTTATGTATATGTTAACTTTTCTATATTATGAAGAAGAAAAAAAGGCTCTCTTCAGGAAAAATAAATATACCCCGTTAAATATTAAATACAGTTTGATTTAAATAGAAACATCATTTGTTTTTTTTTATATTTGTGTAGAAACATCATTTGTTTATAAAGACTGCATTTATTATTTCACTTGAAAATCCTTTCTCATTGAAACCTATACTATAGGAACCTGACACCTGTACATAAAGACAACCCTGCCTATACAATCTGCTCTTTGTTTTCCTTGAGCAGTCTTTATATCCAGGGTTCACCCATTTCACTTCATTTTGTTCTTTCTCAATCACAGGATTCGTTGACGACATCATTTCTCCCAACGTGACCCGGAAGCGAATCTGTCGCGACCTCGACCTCTTGGCCAGCAAACAGCAGAGCAATCCACCCAAGAAACACGCCAACATGCCCCTCTGATCAGCAATGGAGGATTTGATAGGGATAAAAATGGAACTGAAATACAAGGGCAAGTCCAGGTTATGCGGTCTATCTATGACCCATATATTACCAAGTATTGTGGAGTCCTGAACATGAATTAATATCAGATATGTCTGTATTCTTCGTATTTGGTTTGATTTAAGCTCTTGTAGGGCTATTAACTTTTTTAATACAATGGTTGAATATATCAAAGTCTTAGATGTGGCCAGTTAAGTATGGGACAAAATAACTTGGATTTGTCCTAACATTTGTGAGATTTCAGTGGAAAAATGGTGAATGGTATCGTTGAGCAATAAAGGAGATATTAGTCATAAAAACAGTGGTGTCCCAATTTTACGAGGTTGATTATCATGATATGAACAGTATCAGTGATATTTCAGGTGAAAATGTGATTTTGTGCAGTCCAGTTACGACACACTAGGTATAGAAAACAGATGACTATGTATTGCTGCAGTATGTGAAATACAGTAGATAAATATTTGGGAAGGAGTGAAAATGGTTCAGTGATGAGCTAACATCATTTATACGCATCTCATCAATCCTACCCGATACTCATATTTAGTTGATCTGACCCATGCTCCAGCTAGTTGCTCCTGGTTTAATTTCCTCCGGGATACAAGGTTATGTTTAAGGTTGTGATTGGGCTTTAGGTTTTGTTTACAGTTATCGGAATGTATGTATAGTTTTAGGTCCATTTTTGAAGGTAGGAAGTTGGTTAGTGTAGGAAGTCGGCTTGGAAACAATTTTCGGTGGAGCATGAGACATAGAACCCAAATCGATTTGTCAACACATCAAAATTAATATTTACCAATTGGACAAATCTTTCAAGGCTTCAGTCAAATATAACCATGCATTTTTCATCATTGTGTGAATAGAGCGATATTCAGTGCCCCAATCGCAATGGTGTTTGAATTGGGTATACTGTTTTTTTTTAATTTGAGAAATGAACATTTTGATAATGTAATTTGGGTCAAATTGTATAAATTAATACATATTTTGACTATGCAAGCAGAGTGTAATCTAAGACTAGTTTTATGTATTCAACTTTCTCCTTGTCTTTTGTGCGAAAAAATTAGGAAGAGAAAGACATTCAGATATATATATACATACACAAACAGAAATCGAAAAAGAATATGCTTTGCATTTTAAAAAAAGTCATCATTATGGCAAGTACTCAGAAAAAATATTGTAGACCTATTTAGGTTTTATTTTGCTGAACAGTCAGAAAATGCTACAAATTTATATTAATGATGAGTGTAATGTGCTAGGTAATCCAAAATGTCAACCTTTAGACCACTGAATCCTCTCGTTCTCCCTAGCAAGGCTTATTATGGGAACCACCCAGTTCTTTTGACAATTGCGATAAGTGAAGAGAGACAATGAATCACTGACATTAAATTTGCAACACCAAAGTTTTTTGACATTGTATTGTAAGATTGGCTGAAAAAATTCCTATTTGATATGTGCATTTGGCGATAAAAATGGTGCCCTAATACTGAAAACGATTGTTTAGAAGTTACACTTATAAGTCAGAAAGCTCAAATTTAGTAAGTTTATCAAAATGACAAATTATACATTTGATTTCATGTTACATGTATTCAGTCTTTGAAAAAGAAAATCACCATTATCTCAATACATGTACAATGCTATCGGTACTTGGATTCTAAGAAAAGAAATGTATCACTTGACCTTTTAGAATCTTGTATTGGACTGAAAATAATAAGGTTATAATGATATTAATTTCTAGCTTAAATTCATGATAAAGATATGTCATTGCAGGTTTCGGTGAAGGATTACTGTAAATGTACTTTGGGCTATTGAAATTATCTATGTGAACTTCTATGTACTAAATCTAATGTGCAGCCATCAAAGTTCATCTTGTATGCTACCCATGTACATATGTATTGGAAAGTCGCCTCCATGTATTATAATACTCAGTGGCACTTGGGAAAATAGTCTCTCTTTAAAAAAATATATATTAGGTACAATGGTATTGTTTTATTCTAAAATAGATATTACCCAACTTGTGCTGTATTCTTTTCAGTGAAAATATAATAGATCAAGGCAAATATGTGAAATATATCCTATGTCAAGTTACAAACTTGTTCAAAGATTTCTATGTGGGAATAAATTATTTTATGATAAACATCAAGATGGATTAAGCCTGTGTTCCTTTTATCTGTATAATTTTATAACAGTGAAGTACCTCAGTCTGCAGGCACAGACTATTTTGACAGTTAAGCACAATTGGCCATTTAATGCACAAATCTGTTATAAGTACCTCATTACAAATGATTTCATTCACCTGTTACGAATGAAGGTATTTCAATAGTCAAAATGCATACATTAGTTGTTAGCTAGGACAAGCATTTATGGCTTGCCCTAGCTAACAACACGTAACGTACATATGCAGTTTGCATTCTGACAATTGTAATACAATTATTCGTAACAAGTGAATGAAATATGTTTAACAAGGCACTTCAGATTTGTGCATCAAATTGATTACAGTACGAAAATTGCCTATTCCCTAATGCCTGGAGTAGCTGAGCCTAGACCTTTAAGTCTACATACAATGTAGTCTTACAATAATAACTGACAATGGTTAATCAGTGTAAACTACAAAGTGATCACAAATACCAGGGAGTTGGGACACTTTTAAAGATTAGAAATATACGATTTGTTATGTTGGACATGTGTTTGCGATGGTGTTCACAAATGACGTTTGATTTCTTAATTGTTCCTGACTATTTGTTGCCAGCTCATTCGTACATGCAGATAGTTGATTATTTGGCAATCTCGTGGCTAAAAGAAAGACGGGAACGTCCTTTGAACACGTTGTTGCTTCCAGAAAGACACGGGCGTGCTCGGGTACCGCCCATACCACTTTGCAAGTTGTTCCAGGGCGTCGTAATCAACTTCCATATCATCGTCATCATTATTCCTCCAATCGTCAATAGGAACAGGAACGCATTCCACAGTTCGTTCATCAGTTTCATCGAGTTGTTCCCCGATGCTCGAATCATCGCTAATCGAGAGCGTGTCGACGTCCGGTTCATATTCAAGGCGCTGTCGATCATTTGTACTTGCACACTGTACGCCTGCACTCGTTATATCGCTAATGTCAGCATTGCCGTCATCTTGTTCATCTTTTCCCTGTTCATCGCTCCCACCATGATACCGGTCATACCTGTCACTTCTATCACCACCATCGCCGTCACCAGCATCACCTAGTCCGTCATCTAGCCCCCCATCGCCGCCGGCAACACACACACCGGCGTCACCGCTAACACCACCACCCGCACTTATCACATTGTTTCTCTCCCTTGATCTCCACTTGAAAGATCGCGGCGCTCGCGGTATCGACTGTTCAATACGCTCCAGCTCGCAGTAAATGCACATCCCATGCTCCCAGATTTTCGATATCTCGCACATCCGTGACAGGTTTCCCTCGAGGTTTTTAGGGGTGCTGTCTGCCGGGCTCCACTCTTTTCGCGGGAGTCTATACCCGACTGTGGTTGTATCCGGCGTCTGGCGGTCGGCACTCGCATACTCGTTGGTGATGTTGATGTAATTTGTTTGCAAGGTTCCTCTGAGTGGCGGTAGTGTTGGTGGTTGTTTCTTCCGACGCGGACTTGTTTGACCGGGGTTTCGCAACCGCGGCGGTACACTCGACGTCCATTTAAGACGGGCCGGTGGAGAAAATGGAGAAAGTGAAGGGGACGATGATGAATGAATAGAAACTTTGGAGGCTACCGCTGTGCGTGAGTTCGTCGATGGCTTGAACCCTGCAAAATCGAATATGATAAAATGGAAGAGCAAAAGAAGGGTTTATTTTTACCATTGCATTTGCATTTCATCTAAAAGCATATTCAATATGCTTTTAGATGAAATGAAACTTTCCAATTTGGAAAGTTTATGGTTTAGCTTGTTCCTGAAACTGAAAGAAATATTCTTCTTTTGTACACTGTGTTTTCAACACGTTTCGTAAAACGAGCTTGGTGGAAAAGCGCTAAAAATAGCTCAAGATTTCACGCTTTGGCGTTATCCCCAAAATGTTGCAGACATAATTATGTCGTCGAAACTGAAAAAATGTTTTGATTTAGTCGGCACAAGAATATCAACATAACTGAATTCCTTGCTTTCTATTCCGCCGTAATAATACTTATAATTTATATTTAGGCTATATTCTACATCATAATTCCCAATTTTCGGCCTTATTTGGGTTTCTTTATTTGTATTAATACCTGGTACTTTACTTCAAAAATTATTTGCATAATATATTTGTATGTAATTCAAATTAGAGAATAAACAAAGATTAAATAAAAAAATTAATCTACCTGCTGGAGTTTTCGAGACCGTCAATGAAGTCACCCTCGACTTCGCCGGTCCTCCAGTTATTTGCTCCCTGCGGTACTTGTCCAGTTCGTTTTCCCGCTGCTTAAGAACATCAACCCGCATAACTTCAGCATCTCGCATGCACTTCTGTCGCCTTCTGTGTGCGCGAGTATACAGGTTTACCCACTCCCCGCTCGACCGCGACTTCGGAGAGGTGTCGGCGGGGAAAGAGGTCGATAGCTGCTTGAAGTTCGTCATGCTCGCTCCTTAGTCAGCTCGTTTAGTTTCTGGTGTCGAGTGTGGTAGTTCTTACATGGTTATTCTGATTCCTGGAACAAAGCAAATCGAATTTTCTAAACATAATTCCTTAATAACAACCTCAAAATATAAATCCCTATTTCGCTATCTCCGCTCAAGGCCTATTTCTAAATCAAGACTCTCAAAATATGAGGGGGGAAATGACAGTGGCCCAATTAAAAACTTAGATCAACACTTTGTAACAAAAAAAAGTTGTCTTGTCACCTTCGAACGTTCCTTTATTAATGTAGTTCTTCCTCAAGCAATCTTATGCGATCTACAATTTGTTTTCATTTTTTTTCCCATTTGTTTTCATTTTTTTTTTGGGGGGGGGGGGGGTTGTATTTTTGTCTCTCCAAATTTTGTAACAGTTATGGATGGTACTTTTGTTCTTTAGCGCCCCTAATTATTCGATTTTTATGTCGCTATCGCCTTTCTTCGTCTTCTTCATCTTCTCCTCCTCCTTTTGTACGTACTGGACAATCACCCCGGTAATGACATTGCTTCAGTCTATGACATGCCATTTCAAGATAAACATAATGGCCCGAATTCACAAAGCAAGGTTTGAGCTCAGACCAAGGTTTGAGCTCAAACCTCCTTTTGTTTCGCCAAACCTCCTTTTGTTACTTACAAACCAGGTTTGTAAATAACAAAAGGAGGTTTGGCGAAACAAAAGGAGGTTTGAGCTCAAACCTTGCTTTGTGAATTCGGGCCATAATATCTGTAACTCCCACATTACGATTTTGAACAATTTATCCTCCCGTTTTTTTCAATTTTGTTTTGTTTAATAACACAGGTGCAAAATCATTTTGTTTAAATCTCGGTGCCAAATGAAATGATAATTCATCAGCTGAATTTTATTTTATTTATTTATTTCTAATCTTTTGACAGGGTAGCCCATTCACCAACAAGTAGTGGTCTTCCATGGGACCCTGAATGAACATATTTACATCGTTTATAACATTTATACAGAACAGTTACAAAAATAATACTCGTTTGCAAAATAAACATGTATCATTAACCTAGTAAACAGTAATGTCGATAGGAAAATATTAATTAAGTCGCAATTATGTGAATATGTCATGTAAATATTACAGAACATGCACGTAGTGTATTTACGGCTGAGCCATTCACAAATTACAACTTTGTTTAAACAATCTCTTAAATGAATTGACAGAGGAAGCCGTTCTCAATGAATTATCTAGCTTATTCCATTCAAATATGGAAGAAACAATAATTGGGCTACACTTAAAACAATCAGTGTGAAATCTAGGCACACGTAAACATCCACTGTCTATTTGCCTTGTATGATGCTCATGTACATCATTAGGATTGATTAAGCCACCTGAAGGTAAGAAGGTGCTAAGTTATGAACGCATTTATATATCATCATAACGCGACTTAACTCAAACCGCTTGTCTAGTGTCATCCATTTAAGACTTGTGAACAAATCAGCCGACGGTGTGTCATATGTCTTATTCAATATTATTCTTGCGGCCCTCTTTTGAATTTTTTGCAGCTTAGTTGTATGAGAATGAAATCGGTTCGACCATATACAGAGCAGTAATCTAATCGTGGCAACACTAGACTGTTATAAAATAACTTTAAGGATTTTTGAGGCAAAAAACTCTTTGCTCTCTTTATCATGCTAATGTTTTTCTGGGTAAGTTTACTTACGTTTTCGATTTGTTTAGACCATTTCAATTCTTCATCTAAAAGTCCTAAGCATTTTGTGAATTGAACTCTTTTGATCAAATTGCCGTTTAATGAAATGGTGAAAGATTCAATTTTCTTGAGATTAGCAGGAGAGCCTATTAACATGACACAAGTTTTTTCAGTGTTAAGAACAAGACGATTTTCCTTAACCCTTACTGTACTGGGCTATTTTGAGCACCCTCTGACTGGGGGGGGGGGGGGCCTGGGAGGCCCCCCCCCCTATGATCTCGGCCGTCGATTGTCCGATGAACACGAAAATTTGCATGTTTGTAGATATTTACGTAAGGAACAAGATGGTATAATTAGTTTTGTCCAAATATGCAAATTTTTGTCGTTAGCCTAATTAATTATGCAAAACGCGCTAATTTTATGCATTTTACAGAAAACGTGTCAAACTCCAATTTTTGAATGTTGAAACTCATTATTTATATGAAACTTCTTTTCTAACACAAAAAAGTTATTTTAATGTAATTAATAATGATAATTTATGCAAATTTTGATGCGATTTGTAATAATTTTTTTTTTTTTTTGATGACATGCCCATACTAATTGTTATGTAACGCCTTACAGGTATATCCGATTTCGACGAAAATGGTATCAAAATGTGCGTAAGACTTGAGGGAAAAAAGTCATGAAACGACAATTCAAAATTCCAAGCGGTTGCGGCGCAATCTCCGAAAATGTCGAGGGGGGGCCTCCCAGGCCCCCCCCCCAGTACAGTAAGGGTTAATCCATGCCATAACTCTGTTTAACGCAACAGTTAATTTTTCTTCCACAACAGTTGCATCATTTGCACTGACGGTAAGTGTCGTATCGTCAGCATACATAATATGATACCTTCAGGAGTACATTCAGGTAGACTATTAACATAATATTGAAAATAAAAGTGGACCAAGAATTGAACCTTGTGGCACACCTAATTTGATGGTTGATGGATGCGACTCGGCTCCTTTGCATTGGGTCACTTGTTGTCGATCCCCTAGATATGATTTGAACCAATAAAAAGTCATATTACTACAACCTATACAAGCTACTCTCTTAAAAAAAAAGAGTGAATTTTCAAAATCACGGACGTCACTCCTCTGGAGAGTGAAAATAGAGTGAACATTCACTCTTTTCTTCTTAGAGAGCACTCTAAATCAATCGATTTTCACTCCTAAACAAGTGATCACGGACGTCACTCCCAAGAAAGTGAAAATAGAGTGAAAGTAGTTTATGTAGAAGTAGCTCATGGTCAACAGTATCAAAAGCCTTACGAAGATCTATGAAGGCAACTCCAGAAATTTCTTTGTTATCAATATTCAACGACCATTGATTTACAAGTTTTGCAAGGGCAGTAGCCGTTGAATGTTTAGGTCTAAAACCAGACTGATTAGGGTGTAATAATTGATTCACGTCCAAGAATTCACTGAGTTGTTGGTGGACGGCCCTTTCTATAATTTTACTCACGATAGGTAATATTGAAATGGGGCGGTAATTATTCAAAGAAGAAATATCTCCAGATTTGAATATTGGTACTACCCGAGCCTTTTTCCATTCACGTGGAACAACTCCTGTAGACAGGGATTTGTTAATGATATCACAAAGAGACTCTGCGATAACATTCTTCGTCATCTTTAACAGTTTACAGCTGATGTGATCTTCACAAGTTGCTTTATCTATACTCAGATTATCAATCTGTTTCAATACAAAATCCTCAGTAATCAAATTCAAATTAAATTGCGAATGAGTTGGACCAATATTATTGTCCTCGTCTATCTCAGTTGAGCCGGACTTATTCCTTCGCAGGTCCTTTGTAATCTTCAGGCGCGGATCTACGGGGGGGGGGGGGGTTTAGGGGGTTTAAACCCCCCCCCCCCCTTGGGCGGCCCAAAAAAAAAAAAAAAAAAAAAAAAGGGGAAAAAAAAGAGAAAAAAAAGAAAAAAAGAAAGAAAAAAGAACGCACGCTGGAGAGAAACCCTTTCAAGTGCAAATATTGTGAGAAGATATTCAACTCATCTGGTAACTTAACCAAACACATGATAACTCTGGATATAACTGTGTATTTAACTGTTACTTGATTTAAAAAGACGTTATCATGCACTGCTTTTTATGGTCTCCATTGTGTTAATAGATGCCAGGAAAACATCACTTACGGGGTTCAAATAAACACCCCAAAAAAAATCGGCTCGCCGCTTCGCGGCTCGTGGACGATGCTCCGCATCGTCATTATTTTATTTAACTGTTACTTGATTTAAAAAGACGTTATCATGCACTGCTTTTTATGGTCTCCATTGTGTTAATAGATGCCAGGAAAACATCACTTACGGGGTTCAAATAAACACCCACAAAAAAATCGGCTCGCCGCTTCGCGGCTCGTGGACGATGCTCCGCATCGTCATTATTTTGGTCAAACCCCCCCCTTAGCAAAAAGCTAGATCCGCCCCTGATCTTAGTAGCATTAGAAATGAAAAAGTCATTAAAAGCTTCAGCAATATTTGCATTGTCTGACACATTAATGCACCATCAACATTTATGCTATTGGGAGATATAGGTAATGACTTAGGCACAAGGTTTCTCTAACATCTCCACATTTGCTTACTATTGTTATGATTTTGCGAGATCTGGTCTGCATTATATTCTCTTTTTCTTTTCCTCATGAGATGAATAACTGTATTCTTTAGATATTTGTAGGTGTCCCAAAGATCATCACTTTTGTTAGCTTTAGCAGCTTTGAGAACTTTATCACGTTCCGTCATGAGCTTAACAATCTCGTCAGATATCCATGGACATGCCTTTTTTCTTATCCGCTTTTTACATACTGGTATGTGCTTGTTGATTATATTTAAGCCTGAGTCATTACGGTTTTTGTGCTAAACGGATAACCGTTAAAAGTATACGGGCGGTTTCGTTTAACCGTTTAATAATAATAATAAAAAGTGAAAATACAGTATTTGTAATAGTGCTGTAGCTCGGAACCCTGCTGGTCTTCAGACTGTCAGGCTGAGCATTCCGAGCCGGACTATGGTACAAATTGGGTCATCCTGATAAACAGAGACCAGTAATGAACAACATAAAACATGTCTTATTATTCCTCTGAATCTGATATCATGATTAACCTTGCAAACTTGCAAAGTTACTCTGTGAAGACAGCTTGATCTGTGACGTGTTTATATATGCCTTTGCAATGCAATGTTTGCACGTGGTCAGGGAGAGAGCTCCCTGCATGTATCATTGCCATATGAAATTATGTGGAAATGTGTATCACACACACCTAAGACACACCCTGCAATGAGCTGATCCAAGTTAGTGACCAATCAGGAAGGTTCTCTAGCTATGTGGGTGGAGTTTGATACCATCATAAATTACAGGTTGGTGACCGCGCGTGCTTTCACTGTACCGAGTTCAGTGGGAGGTCAAGAAGCCACGCCCACATGTGTGCATGTGATAAGCATGCGCTCTCTATCTGTGTGTATGTACAGTGTATTTGGGCGCCGGAGGTTTGTGTGTACATGTGTGTGTGACTGAGAGAGCATGCATGGACCAGGCATGCAGGGACATGAGAGAGTGCAGTAATAAGAAAAGGTACATGAGCGATGAACACATTGCAGAGAGAAGGGAATAAAGAGGGTGAGAAAAGAGATATGGGGGCTGGTTGTTTATTGTTTACAAATTCATTCATGGAAATTACTGCTGCCAGAAAGCTGGCGCGCAGCGGCCAGGGTGTAACATTACACTGCGGTTTCTTTGATTATCTTTATCACCGGCTATTAGCACATTCCAAAATGTATAAAAATAAGGTTAAACGGAGCAAGAAATGCCAAACGGTTTTGATGAATGCGGTCGGATAACCGTCGGTTAAACGGATTGACTCAGGCCTAATTATATTATTGAATAGAGTCAATCACATATCCCACGCAACATCAACATTATCTATATCTTTTATGACCTGCCAAGGAGTACTTCTCAATTCACTGTAAAATTTCTCCTCGTCAAGATTTTTAAACGAGCGAAATTCTGCGTATTCAGATTTGTTATGGATCTTTGCACTAAAATCGCGAACCGTATACACCAAATAATGATCACTTATGCTAGTTTCAAATATTCCCCATTCATTGTAAAGTTCCTTGTCTGATACAAATATCAAATCAATTAAAGTAGAAGAGGTATTTGTAACTCTTGTGGCAGTATCAATTAGCTGACTTAGCCCGTACATATTTGTATAAAACATTAACTTTTCAGCATTCAGATCAAGTTGGTGTGGCATACAATCACAATTGAAATCACCTAAAATAATACAGCTCATATCTTCCGAGAGAGCAGAGTCCAAATTTCCGTCTAATT
Source organism: Strongylocentrotus droebachiensis (assembly GCA_035222895.1). NCBI lineage: Eukaryota > Metazoa > Echinodermata > Echinoidea > Camarodonta > Strongylocentrotidae > Strongylocentrotus > Strongylocentrotus droebachiensis. The sequence continues at coordinate 18,217 of JAVYIG010012340.1, read as the reverse complement.
CTTCAAAGAAATCAACGTGAGAATTTGGAGGTCTGTGAAGAAAAAGAAAACCACTAAAACATGGTGGGCTTAGTACAATCCCCATGCATATTGTAATCTTACTGTGCAGTACGTTGGACATTTTCTCATTTTCAAGCCGATGCTTTTAATTATCGTTTGAGGATGACAATAATTATCACCATTAACATAATACATCGCAACCATAATAATGCAGTATAAACATTGACTAATGGCTACAATTTAATGCACCGCGGTGCGTTGAACTGTCATCAAATTATTTATTTTAAACACCCTCTGGCATTATATGATTATCTCTAGCAATAATCTGATAATAATTATGTTCCATATACTAATACTGTATAATTAAACGTTAGGCTTTGTAATTTGGTGCATATTTTCATTACGGATAATGTTTTTCCTCCCTTTGCTTCTGACGTTCCGACCTCTCTTTTGCTTTTTTTACGGCTCATTCGAAAGTGCCGTGAGGTGAATAAAATGCAAAATAATCAGTTGGTACCATATCGGAACTAAATGCGTTATTTCGATTCACAGACACTTTCTATTCTTACATCTATCATGGCAATATCCTTTGGACCTGTTGCGAGATGAAGGCCTATATTTTAGAAGACAGAAAATGACCGACCAATATAATTAAGATGATTATCTCTCACTCGTAAACGAACAAATGCAGGCTAATTACTATATGAGAATGAGAATGACAATTATCTCCATCACCAGAATATTATCGCAACGATGACAGCTACTTATTTAGAGATGGACTAGGGCGTGGAACGATCAAATATTCTTTTCAACTAACATCCTCTGACGCTATATGATTGCCTCTTTTAATAATCTGATCATAATTGTGTGCCATAATATTTTTACCATGGAATTAACAGTTTCATAAACAATGATCGAGTGTGGTGGCTAATAAAATGAAAATTGACATTTTGTTTCTAAAATTGCATGATAATCTTCATAATTTTGGTATCATTTCGAAAGTAAATGCGTTATTTCGATATACAGACACTTTTATACTCACATTCATAATGGTAATATCCTTTTGACCTGTTGCGAGATGAAGGCATATCTCACAATAGAAAACGGAGAAGACAGAAAACGACCGACCAACATTTAGATGATTATCTTTCACTTGTCACTATCCAAGATGGTTAATAAAGCATCGAAAGGTTTCTTCCTACGTCTCATGGTACAAAGTGGTAGTCTGCTAATGGCAACTGCAAATAGACTGTCTACACCCACCACATCTATTAGAAAATTGTCTCAAACAATTAAGGTTAAAAACATGATTGCGGCACTGATACGGTGTGCAGACGTGATTAAATAACGATCCATAAACATCGCTGGATATCTGTCAATAATGTTCACAGGTACAAGTCGCGCCTAAATCTGTCGCAGGTGGCAGAGACAATGACCGTTACTTCCTACACAATGCGACCTTCAATCGATCGCAGCACTATTAGCACTTGCAGAGACTATGGTGGAATATTTGATACCAATCTTCGATCAATATTTGATAATGTCTCATCGCACCGCAAATCGAGCTTATTACAATCGTGAACCCTGCTCACAAAAATAATGGCCTTGTCGATGGCATGTAGCTATGCAACAGCGCGTATATAGGAGAAAGTCGTTAAACATCGTATTTGCATTGATAGTGCCTCGTCACACCGCGTCAAACCGACAGATTCAGGGATACACTGCTGCCCATAAAGTTATGATAACTATTTTATTACATTTTTCATGCTTTATTGATAGATGCAATATGTATCTCCTCAGAACTATAATGATCAACAAAGATTTATCAATAAAATTTGATCAATAAAGAGAAGATAATGAAACTATATTATAATGAATATATCATATTTTCACAATCATTTCATGGAAAGAGGTAAAGAAAAAATATATTCAAATCAAACTTTATGGGCAACAAAGTATTTTCTTTTCATAGGTTCTGGTGTCGCTCTCTTTTGATGCGACTTGGGCATAACCATTCGGATTGATTTTTTGTTCGGTCAGTATATAGTTTCTGTTGTCGATTTGATATCGGTCTTGTTGGTGTGATCGGGTGTGGTTTGCCACCCCCCCCCCCCCCGTGGTATAGGGGGGGGGGAGGAGGTAATGCAATTGTGGGTTACTGTATTTTTTTCTCGATTTGTTCGGTCTGTTATCGGTCTCTAGTGTGACTGGGATGCGGTTCGCCTTTTTTCCGGGGGGGGGGGGGGTGAATGAGTCTATAATTGATTTGGCCTCATTGTAATTGTGTTCAAAGGTTCGAGGACAGATTTCTTTCCAAACATTGCCTTGCACTGGTATTGATTTAACTTTTCTCAATGAGTTTTAAGTGAGAACAGTATTAAATGGTTTAAGTGGGATTAATACAGAATATTATAGCGGAAGAAAATTATGAGATACGACTCGGTCGGAGCTTTTACAATGTTTCCTTAGATTGGTTGAACTTTCCATCTATACATCGAATTTTCGCCAGGACTCAATATTAGTAATTCAAAATGATGGCTTAAATTGCATCATTTTGAATTCATGCATAATAATGTATAGGCCTACTGTCAGACTACTCTTCAAAATAATTATGTAAACACGCAGTCCGAATACTGGCATAATTGTACTTGGGCCTGTATTATTTACAAACAACACCAATGTGTTAATGTTTGGATAATTATTGTTATACATCTTTCGACGTATGGGTCGAATTGGAGATATTCTGCGTCATCTCTTATGATTCATTTTGATCGATACAGGTCACAATAAACATAGTAATATCATTCTCCTTGTCACATTGAATATATTTTGTAGCTCTGTTAAAGTCACTAGTACGGTTATGTGTACTATAGTGAGTGATTTAAGTAGACTCATAATCATTAAGACGATTATCGAAGATTCATGATAGAAACAAAATAATCAAAGTTTGATTGTTTATAATATTGACATTATTCGCTTTTATCGGCAAGTAATGTTTGTCCAGACTTCATGTGCATAATTATTTGAGATTAATGTCCCAAGTAATTGCGATCATTTCACGAAAGAATTTCCATTATCAAATGAGGACAGTGTTCATATCCATATACTTTGAAGCTATCTCTTTTGCATGATTAGGCCCTAATTTAACGTATACCTCCGGTAAACATTCGTTTGATTGGGAATGATGATTATATTATATTGTTTTATACCCCATTTATACTTCAGGGAGGTCGTTACAATATTGATATAAATGAATGTATCATACCCAATAATTATGGAGCATTTTATCTTTGTCATGAATATAGTGAAGAACATGATCGTAGCTATTAACCAGAATATGGCTCAAATTAAAGGGTACTTTACAAAGAACTGAATTTGATGTGAACTTATGCTAGGCCTATAGCATAATACCTCTCAAGCTTCGTGAACGTAAACACAATGCTTCCCTCATTAAAGGGAATCCTACCTCAATAGCAAACTATACTCTTAAAGAAAACAGAAAGATCAAAAAATTAGACAGGTGAACGAAATCGGACAAAAACATGAAAGTCATGAATTTTTGAAAGTCGTGATCACTCCAGGTATAGGCTCTACAACTTGGCTGAATCGGTAATGTCTCTGTGGTGTATAGTGGCGGACAACTTTCCCATTAAATCGTCGCTGTTTTCACGAAGTGACGGTAGTGAAAAAAAATTGCATTCACTTTGCGTGACGATTTTCCTCGCTACCGTCACTTCGTGAAATGTCTTTGAACACGTCTTTTCTCTCCAGAGAACATTCTGTCCATAATATATTTTGAGAAGTGCCCCAAGGCCTGAGAAGGCACATAGGAGAAAAATAGAAATTAATGCTATAATAATGATATTTTGGTATACGACAAACGGGGGAGTTATCCACGACTACATCACAATCCATGGACCAACAGCTAATTTGAGATTCGCATAATTATAGTGATCTCATTTTTCACATTACCAAACATTCATAACTTTCTTATTATTGGTCCGATTTATTTCCAACTTTCGTCATTCTGTTAATCTTATTTTCTGCCTTAATTTAAGCAAATAGACTTATTACAAGAATTGGATTGCCCTTTAATATTGGCTACCAACGTGCCTCTACAATATCTATACAGATGCACTTTAACAACTGAAGTTCTCTTTCAACTTGAAGCAACGGCATGTCTGAATATTTTAATAGTATAATCACCATGGAGATACACTTTGTACTTTAAAAACTGAATTAATTTTCTCTTTCAACTTGAAGCAACGGCATGTCTGAATATTTTAATAGTATATTCACCATGGAGATACACTTTGTACTTTAAAAACTGAAGTTCTCTTTCAACTTGAAGCAACGGCATGTCTGAATATTTTAATAGTATAATCACCATGGAGATACACTTTGTACTTTAAAACTGAAGTTCTCTTTCATAGCAACGGCATGTCTGAATATTTTAATATTAGTCAGTCACCATGGAGACATTTTTATAACCGTACTCATCCTGTAATCGTTGATTGAAATGCATCACTAAGTTGATTCATTGTGACGAATTATTATTTTTGAGGCATGCACTAAAAATTAATTGTTTTTACTATTTTATAGGCGGAGATGACAGCCGCCTCGTATGTGGGCATGCAACGCGCATTATGAAAGTACAATGACGTGCTCCATACATGAATAAAACCTGTCCAAAGTCTCTCCGTCTATGTAAGACAACCAACCAATAAGGGGAACTTTTATGTTCGTCAATATTATTTTTCTACATAGCCATGTTTGTTTTCTTGATCGGTGCTCGGTATTCAAATATCCCCGAAACAAAACATGGTAGGATGATCAACACTTGACACTGCTTGAGGGAGGCTACTTGTCTGGTTCATTCGTGATTTAAGAAGGATTTGGGACAAAAGATAGACAAGCATGAGAGAGAGAGAGAGAGAGAGATGGAGAGGGAGAGAGGGGAAATCGAAGCTATATGAGGAAAAGAGAGAGAGAGAGAGAGAGAGATACTGGAGGGGGATAGGGGAGAGAAGGGTAAGGATAGACCGAAGGAGAGGGGAGAGAGAGACTGAGAGAGAAAGGTGTGAGGAGAGTCCGGAGAGAGGGGGGGGGGGGGGGGGTCAACAGAGATATAGGGGGCGGTAGGTCATACAAATCAGTATCCTCTTTCTTTCTTTCTTGAAGTCAGGGGCGCGCCCCTACACCCCCCCCCCCCTATTGGCGAAGAAAGAAGGATTTAAAAGGACGGGGAAAGGAGCTAAAAATCCTATCCAAAAACCTCCGCGAACCATTATTCAATGACCTTGTCAAGAAACCAATCAAAGACATCAAACCTGTTCGAATTTAAATTCAAATTTATTGATCTTTTATTGAATCCAAATATTTAGGATAATTTTCTTTTAACAAAGAATGACAACAACAACAACAACAAAATCAATAATTATGATGTCGCAAATACGCTTCACAATAACAATTGAGTGCAAATGTCAAAAGTTACAACTTGCAGAAATAGCGAGAACTTAGACCTCCGTATGCCTCTTCGGGAACAATATAGAGAGATGATACATTTCAGCGAGGAAAAAAAAATATGATGATAATTGGCATATTTACATGTGTATGAATAACAATGATAATTTATGCTTCCGTGTAAGAACCCGTGAGACCCCCCCCCCCAACAAAAAAAAACAAACAAAAAACAAAACAAAAAACACACAAATCTATTGAATCAAAATGTAAATGTTTTGCAATAATGAATTCGATGCTGCTTGACCAGTAGCCAACGCTATGCAACCGCTTCTTAAAGGGATAGTTGAGTTCTGTTTTCAGATCGCAAATGCCTTCAAAGTGCATGTTTATTGCTCTTATTCTTATCTATGACATTTCTAGTGCCCTTTTAGGACCTAAAATTGCTATGAAGGTACTTTTAGACCCCAAAATGTGTGAAATTTAGCCAATACTATCATACCAATTCAGCTCCACTTTCAAAAAAAAATACGGTGACCGTTAAGTAATTAATTAATTAAAAATAACAATACATGGGCCGGCTGGTTGTGCGTATATAACCAACACGAAAATGCCAACAAAAAAGCCAACATCGGCATTGGCTGCAATACGACGTAAAAGGCGCTGTTTCGTTTTTTCGACGGCTTTTTCAAATTATCTGTGGTGGTACACAAGTATTAGAAATCGTTATATTTATGGATATTTCAGCCGTCTCTGAACCGATTTTGATCAAACAAAGATGATTTTGTCATAGAAATTGTATGTCCTTTCGAATTTTTTTGACACTCAGTTTTCATTATCTCACAAAAAATATTTTGTGTAGCGCCCTTTGCAACAGAACTCAATTATCCCTTAACATTTACCCGTGAGGGCGTTTTCGAGATACTGACCGCGTACTCTTTGATCAAAATGACGAGGTTGAATTGAGAAAAGACAAAAAGATCGATGTTAAGGCATGCACACCAACGAGACGAACAACAAACCGACAACAGAACTAACGAAAACAAAATATTTTTTACAGGTCATCAATAATGATGATTAGTACACACAAAAAAAGATATATATCAACAACCAAAAAGTGACCAGAAATAGAAGATATATTAAAATCATTAACATAATAATTATAATGCGCAATACAAAGCCACAGAGAGAGAGAAAAAAATAGAATACTGTCTATTAAAATTGCGCATTGGAGGGTCCCCCTAGCTGCCAAGATCAAATTTGTCCTGTCAAGGTCAACAACTATTTCTTCTTGCACACTTCTCTTTATTGACGAGGCATATCAGAATGAATTCTTACTATTACCAGACATAGTGATTATTGTACATGTATTTGTTAAAAGATAATTTATGTTCTCTTTCATTATAATGCTTTAGCACTTCAGTTGTATAACTTATTTTTTCTTCTTTTTGAATTGTAAAAAAGTTGCAGGATACTGTATTTAGGGGGGTATATATGTAAATACAAAGCAAAAAAGTTTTACATTCATATATTTAAAAAAAAAATCTTGTCAAAGAATGGAACTAGGCTCGACTAGCAATTGTGCTAATTTCTTGTTCCCATTAACAACTTCACCTAAATGAATACACATATTTACGTATATATCTTGTAGGCCTACATTAAATAGTATTCAGATCTATGTCTAAATATGGTTTTAATACCATTACTGTTCGATCAACATTACTCCTCTTTTATGAATACTTGTATCAGTATTATTCTTTGCATTGAATGTTTGTTCATACTGTCATTATTGTGATGTGTTGTTAATAAATTAAAATCAAAAATTCAATTCAAATTCAAATTCAAATTAGTTGGATACATTGAACCCGCTGTTCTAAAACATTTTATTTATTTATTTTATGATTGCCTTGTTCATTTTTTTTATATAGCTATATATAGCAGGCTGATAAATATTCAGTCATATTATTCGCAATAGCAAATTCACTATTGACACTGGAATATACAATAAAGACCGTTGGAATCATATCTTAGACATAAAAAAGTAGTCACGAGACATAATACACGTTGAACCTCTTATATTGATGCTGTATGATTATACAGGATGATTAGTGTTTTGTTATCATGGTTTATGGAAAGATATCGGCTAAGTACATATCGTTATGACATTATACAAACACAAAAAAACAAAGTATCATTGATTTTGGTACGCATAAACACGATCAAATAAAGTGTCGGAAAATAGTAATTTAAAACAGATGAACAAAAAAAATTCTCTACCCATAATTCATAGTATTAATGTTTATAAAGATATACCCCTTACCTATAGATAATGACAGAAATACGAAGTATAAGTGAATTCCTATCTATCATTCAAAGCAACGAAGATATTAATAGATCGAGATTTCAACATTCACTCAGTACTATATCCTAATTTGTCTTTTTCAAATCAATTAATATTTTTCTATGTGAAGGAATCAGTATTTGGAACAAACTTTCTCCCAAAATTAAATTTTTTGCAAGTGCAACATAACTTAACAAAATTAAACAATATGCGACAGTTAAGAGTTTAAAGCTCAATGTGGAATTTCACATAATGCAAATGCTTTAAATCTGATAAACTTTGCAATTCCAATCGATATTTTTCTTGTTCTTTTGTATTACTTTACATTTGTTAACGAAAACATGAGTTTCTGGCGATCCAATCACTCCTTAACTACATTTAGTTTGTTTTCTCCTGCCTATATTTGTAACATTGTAAAAAGATGTATTCTTTGAATTTGCATTCTTTTTATAGTGGTGAATAACTTCAATTACATTCATACATTACATATTAATCTTGCATCACATAAAAGTACATCTTCAAAGATTTATTTTACTCTACGAAGGTATCGAGTTGTCTGGTAAATCGTAGGTGTCCTTCACATAAATCTAGGCCAAAGATAATAGGCTGATAAGGAGATGGAGTTCCCAAAGGATATTAGGGAATGAAAATAGTTACCTGCACTATGCCTTGTTTAAAAATCTTTGTTTAGTCCTTGCCGTACTATCTACAAACAGTGGCGGATCCAGGCCCCCCCCCCCCCCTTGAGAAAAAAAACATGTAAAAACACGTGATTTTTACCTTTTGGGGGGGGGGGTGCAAATTTTAACATTTTCGAGAGCAAAAAAAAAAAAAAAATAAATAAATAAAATAGTGCTCACTACCCCCCCCCCCTACTGAGCGACTTTTTGGGCCCCCTCCCCTAAGAAATCCTGGAAATTGTTATACATTCCAAAGTGTTACTAATGATTTTAGTGTTCTGTACATTGTTATACATTCCAAAGTGTTACTAATGATTTTATGGTTCTGTACATTGTTATACATTCCAAAGTGTTACTAATGATTTTATGGTTCTGTGTATACATTGTTATACATTACAAAGTGTTACTAATGATTTTATGGTTCTGTACATTGTTATACATTCCAAAGTGTTACTAATGATTTTATGGTTCTGTGTATACATTGTTATACATTACAAAGTGTTACTAATGATTTTATGGTTCTGTGTATACATTGTTATACATTCCAAAGTGTTACTAATGATTTTATGGTTCTGTGTATACATTGTTATACATTACAAAGTGTTACTAATGATTTTATGGTTCTGTATATACATTGTTATACATTCCAAAGTGTTACTAATGATTTTATGGTTCTGTACATTGTTATACATTCCAAAGTGTTACTAATGATTTTATGGTTCTGTACATTGTTATACATTCCAAAGTGTTACTAATGATGCTATGGTTCTGTACATTGTTATACATTCCAACGTACTGTTACTAATGATTTTATGGTTCTGTACATTGTTATACATTCCAAAGTGTTACTAATGATTTTATGGTTCTGTATATACATTGTTATACATTCCAAAGTGTTACAATGATTTTATGGTTCTGTACATTAAACATTCCAAAGTGTTACTAATGATGTTATGGTTCTGTACATTGTTATACATTCCAACGTACTGTTACTAATGATTTTAGTGTTCCGTACTATGTCGTTTTAAATTCCTTAAGGATAGATAAAGATTTAATCTTCCTTCCATTATTATTTTAAATTCCTGCAAATTACTAGTGACTTAAGTGTTATGAACATTTTCATAAAATGCATATGGAGCAGAATCCTGGACTCTCCGAAAATCCGATAGAAATAAGATTAAGGTATTTGAAATTACTGTGTCTCCGGACCATCCTTGGAGTTCACCTAATGGACAAGATAAGGAACGAAGAGATCAGGCAGAGACTGAACATCCCCAAAACCATATGCGAGGAAATAATAAAACGTCGCTTGAAATGGTTTGGCCATGTTGTACGCATGCCGCATCACCGCCTACCATACCAAGCATACCAGAATGACTTTGACGCACGCAGACCTCGGGGACGCCCTCCAACGAGATGGAAGGACCAAGTTCGGTGTGATGTGGGTTAACCCACACAAGAGTCAGAGCAACAAGCCCAGGATAGATCAGAATGGAGCACGATTTCTCGTATAGGGGAGCAAGTGTACACACCTTCCTATGCACCTAAGTCAGTAAGTAAGTCAAGTCAAGTCAATGATTTACTAATACTTGTAATGCTCCTTACAATGCTGTCGGGTTTTTCTCCCAAGTATTACAACAGTCTTGTTCTATGTTCATGATCTCCCTCGCAAGGTCTAGAAAGCCATTATCTACGAGTTTGTCGTTGAAATCTCGGTGCCACTTTGGCGCCTTTGTAAAACTCACATAATTTATTACTTCATTCATGATTGAGCTTTCCATCTCCCTTGTCCAGGCTGCCACCCAGTCACAGAACAATTGTGACGTCATATCGGAAGACTGGAACCATTTTATCCACTGCTCCTTGCTCTTCAGTAGACGTTCAAGAGATGTTCGCCGGGATCCATCCATTCTGTCCAGCATATCCTCGATGAAAGCCAAGTTTGTCTCTCTGCTCTTGTATCGGCCTGTGAACATTTGATATAATCAGATTAATCTACATAATTCAAGATATCTTGTTAGGTGTTCTGCCTATAGTCAATCAATCAATTCTGGCTTTATGATATTCTTAATTCCTTCACTACAATAACCAATTTAACATATTCAAGTTAAATCTAATATTTTGTAATAACATGATGGCAACGTTAGTGCTTTTATCAGGTGCCATTTTGTACCGTGCATTGATAAAGAAGAAAAAGAAGAAGAAGAAGAAGAGGAAGACTAATAATATAAACAACAAAGTTGCGTTGCGTGTAGCAAGTTTTATCATTTCCAACTTTTTAACCTGTTAAAAAAATCTTTGTCTAGTGTCCAGGGCTATTCATTTTCTTAAGATTTAAATGGATCAACATACCATTAATCACTGCAGCAACAAGATGTTGTTTGTTAATCTTCAGTAGGCCTTCTGCTAATAATACACGGTGATCGAGGAGACAAGGACACACACTCTCTTTCCAAATCTTCAACAGAGTAAATACTGAGGCCATGGTGCTGTCTGGTATATCTTCGTCAGTCAGCTCGAGCATTCTTTGTAGATCATCTACTCTCTGTCCATATCCTCCTGCGTTGCTCTTGGCATGCTTGCTTTTATTTTCGATTACGTCGATTGGTTTTAGGGGGACATCAACATCTTGACTACTGATGAATTCCCAATCGTCGTCGTTGTTTTGCGTTCCTTCTACGGTTATTGAAGTCAGAGTAGCATCTGATCGTGGTGTTTTCTGATGGCCAGTGGGGAATTCTTCTGCTTTTTCACCGTCGTTTAAAGAAGATGTTTTGACATCTATTTCGTCTCTGTGTTCCTTTGCTGGCTTCATATTTCCACTGCTCTCAGAGGTATCCGCACCATCCATGGGCTCGTAATCTTGGGTGACCGCCGTTGCTATGGCAAATAGCTCACCATAGCTTGGTTCAGAGGCTTGAAAAGAGAAATAATCGGACTATAAGTACTATTTTGTGTTTTGTTTATTGATTTAAAGGATAGTTTTGGTTTGGAAATGTTTTTACATAAAATAAAACATTAATTTCTGACCAAAACAAAGTTATGAATGAAATTACGATTTAAAAAAACGTTTGATTGATTTGTGGCCCTCATTCGTTTCGTTTCGTTTATTTTCTTTTAGCACGGTGGCATACTTCAGCCAAATGGCTGTTCTTTAACATGGCCATGCATATACAAAAACAATCACAATTTTACAAAGAAACATATATTAGATTTACATGGTTTACATAACAAGTTAAATAAAAACATACACATACATATAAACATAAGGGTTGAAAGGCGAGAAATTAAACAAAAAAGAAGAAAATGAATAGAAAAAGAGAAGAACAAAAAAGAGGGGAAAAAATACAATTTATTTGATCGGGCATCAAAATATTTGAATTTGCCTTTATATGAAACAATCTTAATCTTACCAGATATGAACCGTTTACTGACGTTCGGGTAACCAGCCTTGTCCAGAATACTGCAAACATCAGCTCTCATGTTCCCAACTGAAATGCCTTCAATCATCTTACATAACTGTAACACAAGACTTATAGTGCCACGATCAAGGTGAGAGGCACGAAACTCTTGTCGGTAAGATGTAAATTTGGTTCTCTCGATTCCGAGCAAATGAGCAAATGGACGGAAGTCTTCCATGATTAAATCTAGCGCCATATCTACCAGTTCAGCTTTGTAGATGAATCTACTTTTAGGAGGAGACCACAGACCTAAACGGAGAACAATTTTTTTTTGCTATTATCACTCTGTGGTGTTATTTCAAACTGATCATTCAACATACCATTGAGAAAGCGTTTTCCTAAATACATTTCCCCTTTTTTGAGTTCATAGTGATACGTTGTTTGAGAAAAAGCAACCCTGTATCAATTTAGATCCATACATGAAAATCAGGATCAAATATTAGTCATTCCAATTAACTGATCATATTACCTCATGATATACTATGATTTTTCATGGAATACATATATCGCAATGAAAACTAAATTATGGGATTCCAAAAAGTTGTAAAGTTCTATTTAAGACTTTAACCGCTAAATGATTTGTCAACTTTTCTATTATTCGTCTCATCTCTATGCACAAATTAATTAATTATTACTAGATAATACTCACCATCAAATCCTATTGATTTCAAGGCAGTCGATAGTACTTTGGACTTCCCCTCCTGTTTCGCCTTGGAGATTCCGTCTCTCCATCTACACATGGTTTTAAACCGTTTCTCTTCGTCAATAAGATCGTCTTGTGCATAGAAGATGTGAAGTGCCTCCCATAGCTGTATCATTAGTGTTTGAGGACCAGCTTGGTAATATGCTTGACCATTTTAATACTTGGCCACTTCTCGTCACATTCTTCCGGCACATCTTCAGGAGGGAAAAAATGTCAAAAACAAAAGTGCTTATAAGATAACGAGTACCTGTATTATATAAATTGCAAATTGAACCGTGCTTGTATTTGTTGGAAAAAATGATATGTCGGCAAATAAAATCAATTTATATACCTCTCTTTGGTATGTTGAAAACATCTAGTCATCTGATTGGTCGAAATTGGAGTCGTGATTTTAGCCATGCCTGCCTATCGGTCAATATATTTTTTTAAAGATGCCCTTTGCCCCGGGTAACGGGCCGCATACATTTTTTTTGCTGAGATCCCCATTGGTTTACGTGTATAAAGTTTCTTTTTGCAAGCACGGATACCATACAGTGCCTTTTGTCTGCGATTCCCGAATGATCGTAACATTCAGGCAACTTTCCAGCGAAGATTTACAGACAGTGTCTAAAATTTTCTGGAATGTTTTAACAAGTTTTTACTCAAGAAATGACAAGGTAAAAATTGTCTGTATGTTTTTTGTGAATTCGGTATATACAAATTATATGGACTGCTTTGATATTCGAAGCACAGCTGTTTCTATACTGGCTCTCGGGGACGATACACCATGTTATGACCCCCTCGGCGCGTCGCCCGCCTATCATATCAGTCAATATAACTATACGTTAAAATCTTCTGAAATATATTCTTTATTTTTTCCATAGTAGAAGCCGTGATGTGCAAGGTTTCTTACTTCTCATAAGGAATGTATGATCTCTTATTTTTCATCCGACTCTGGTTTATCGATGGTACAAAGACAGAACAAGGGCAGAGGTGATCACGTTCAACTCGATCTTCACTTTAAAGAAATCAGAAACCGGTCAAAATATAACAAATCCTTTGCTGTCTTTCAAAAGGAGTAAATATCTACAAAACTTAAAAGAATAACGGCCATATCCCAGATCTTAATTTCTAAAAGGTAAAATTTCTGGAATAAAACTTATATAACAAGGAAACCTTACCCACGTCGCCAGTTCTTCCTTTTTGATCATTAGCTGCACGCTGTAGCTTACATCTCTTCGCGTAATTACTACAGTTCTGCTCAGTCCACCAATCCTCGATCATTTGATGACTATCGAACAGAGCTGTTCTGTTTTCCTCGATGATGTCATCTATCCAAACGTTTCTCTTCTTTGAGCTGAAGAATGTAGTGGCCAAAGGATATTTGTTTCTGAATTCAATCGTTGCATCAATCAGTTCTGTACAGTGTCGTGATGTTATTTGAGGTAATAGGAATGCTTGTATTTCATTCTTATCTAACCCTCGCTTCTGACAATCAGGTACTGAATGAAAAAAGGAAAACAAAATCCCGGTGTTAATAGTCGCTAAATTATATTTCATTAACTGATTGATTGATTGGTTGATTGATGTTCATCTATTTACCATATACATCATCACGAATATGTTAACTTTAAACCTGTATGGTCATATAAAATCATTCATGGAAAAGGCGTCGTTACAAACACAGCTTGAGTTGAGGTCCTAATCAATAGTTCAATAAAAAAAATACTCACACAATTTGTAAATAAAAATGCATAATTGAAAGCGGTGGCCAACACAAAATTAATAGAGAGACAGAGACAGACAGAGCTGTATATTATTCTGAAAACGTTTGTAATTTTAAGAGACGTGCAAATTCAATTGTAGTTATTTGATAAATTATACACTCGTGATAACCTCGAAAAGATCTTTCTGCCATATAGCTCCGTTTAGTCTCATTTGACAACGCCCCCTATCGTCAGAGTCCAGCAGCCTATAAACATGTTAGCCTATGGACTTTTACAACAACAAAAAAATCGTTAAAAATTCATTTTTTGTTTAAACGAAAAGCACATCCACCCCGACGTACGTTGACACTAGCTCTTTCATTGGAACCCTCATGTCCCATTGACTTTTGAAAGTTCACCCACCGTAATTTGATCAAAATAGGTCGCAAGCTCGCCATTGCATATACGGTATAACGCATGACATGTGTAACAAGTCGAACTTTGACGCGATTTACCACGCGATTGTAAGATTATAGGTCAAGCACACGAAGGATAAGAAGCATGAATTATCATAGATCAGTTCTGCTTGGTTCATTATGTCCCACTTCAGCCAACCCCCCACCGTAATTTTTCCATTTAGTATAAGCTAACATTTTGCCGAGGTAAGCAAAAACATGAATATTCATGACACACCATGGACTATTCGATTATTAACAGAGGGGTGCAATTGTGCACCACTTCAAACTCCCCTACTTTCAGTCAAGTATTTCATTGTATTATGTAGTTTGGTAGGTTTGTTTTACTAACTGTTTAATTATCAGATATCAATGATAGTTTAAAGATATGGAAAAGGTTCTTGTATTTTATGTTTAGCAACAAGCGGCTATCTCACATACAAAATCACTATCAAGTGTCGTCTGATCCGCCGATTGCCGTCTGCTATATACGTTCTATAGACGGCGAACTAGCTACGTTTGTGCTGGCGAAAATGAGACAACCGGAGCAATATGGGTTACATAATTATATTATTTCTTTTTTCTTTGGAAAAAAATAGGCAAATTCTGAAAATAGATGGGAATCTTTGCCTCAATTACGATTTAATTCTCTTATAATTAAATCGTAATTGAAAAAAAGAATCCAATAAAAAGAGCGGCTTTTAATTACTTTGGAAGAAATCCTTATCGCTTGGGGTGTACTTGATTGTCTCCAGTGCTAGGGCTTAACATCACTTCTTGGTTTCCAGAGCCGCTGTTAACTTCCCTCCAGAGTTTCAATATATTCATGGCTCCTTCGACGACCTCACTTTTCTCTTTGTTCTTCAGCTCTTTAAGGTATAATTCAGGTAGGGCACCAAGGTCTTTTAGGAGTCCGATGATGCTGTCAATTTCGGCGATGTGCCACAGTGTATGTTCCAGGTCGTCCGCAGTCACTGCTCGAGTAGAGTCGGAGTATTCTATATTTTCATGTCAAAGAATAAGATTAGTCACGTTTCGACATCATTTCTACTCAGTATGGTTAAACGATTACTGGTTAGGTAAGACTAAGAGTTTTTACTTCACTGCATTTAGTAGGTAAAGTTATATGTTGGAGATATACTGATATACTCTATCTTAATATTGGTCATATATTTAACCTTCAAAACATTATTACTCGCACTAAGGTAAATTCGCCCAACAATAAAATGCGTACTAGATAGGATGTTCAACAAGTTTGGACTAAGCAATTGCTTCGAAGAAATAAATACACATCGACATGATAGAGTTAAGAGTTTCATGGGGTCTTTAGATAGAAAATGAAAAACAACTAAGAACAAATGCACGGTGGTCTTAAAAAAAAAATCAATGTTGAATTACTTTGTAATTCATTTATTGTAGACTTCAAGTCGGCATTCCTACAGGCATCAAATAAATCCTCCCTCTGAAATTTCTCAGTGTATCCGGCCTTCCACTGACAAAAATCCTTGTAATAATCCTCGTCGGTTCGTATTGTCTTAGAACTCTCTTTGTCCTGGATTAGTTTGTCGAGAACCTTTCCAAGTTTGTCGCTCAAATTCTGCTCTCGAGCATACTTCACCAGTGTCCACAGTTCAATATATGAAATATGATCTGGAAAAGAAGGTACAGTGTTTGTTTTATTATTACGGATTCTCCTCCTTTCACCCTAATAATACTGATATAAAGCATCGAACTTTACATGGGATGTGGAATGTCATCTTTTCCACAATACTTATTGTACGTCAACATTCCCGTCCCATTCTATCACTCTCTATATGGGGCGAACGTTGCAATACACAACTCTGAGCTCAAACCAAATGTTTAAAAGGGCTAGAAACTTGAATGATGGTGGACTTGTATTTCCGTAGACTACTAACAGATTATTTTAAAGAGGCTAGCGTTGGTATTTCGTATTCCTTTCATAATGATAGTCGAAATTTGAACCTTACCATGTTGTTTCGCCTTATAGACCAAAGAGACCTTGTCGTATTTCCCTGAGGAAAATAAGAAGAAAAATACAAAAACCTCAGCGTCATTTCTTCTTGTCTGTGTTCCATTTCAGACTGGGTTTTTTTCTTCATTTTATTATAACTACAAAAAATAATTTCGGCACGTTATTATTCATTTTAACTTGAAAGAAATTTGGTATAATTTAAATAAATTTGAAGATAAAAAACAATCGTCATTTGATATCATATTTCACTTTTTATATGAAAAAGGGGCAAAATCTGGTTGGTTTTACTTACGTTTCATGTGTCTTTTCCGTCGCTTCATAACATATACAGCAATAACGATGATTGTAGAAACAAGTATTACAGCTGAAATTTTAAAATACACATGAATTTAAATTTGATTAATTACAATCTTTAAAACGGAGCGCATCAATAAAGAAGAGAGTTTATTAAATTTATGAGGCATCAAGCATCAGCATCCCTGTAAATCCGGAGCCACCCCTCATCTGGCATGCCCATGATAGCAGTGTGACAGAGTAAACTTCGAATTTTACGAAAATAAAAACGCCTTATTTTTTTATTTTGTATTATTCTTTTAAGGGGGGGGGGGTCTGGCACGCAGAATGAAATTCGAGATAGGTGTATTATTTTGATTATACCAACATCTGGAGACAAAATATATATCTCTCTCTCTCTTCAGTTTAATAGAAATTACTAAATATTCATTCTCCCTTCTCTCTTAATATTCCCATTTGTATTGTTTCTTCTTTATCAGTCCTAAAATATATTGACCTATCTTTTGGCAAGTATCTACAAGTTGTATCATTGTTTATAAGTTTACTACGTACATATAACTATTGCCACAGCCATGCTGGATTGCTGAACATCTCGAATCAGATGGATTGTCATCGATCTACTACAAGCATGTCCAATACATCCGGTGGCGACACATTCAAACGAAGTTTCGGTGCCACCATCAGCTGTAATTTGAATACGTTTGTTCATGGTGCCATCACTGTTGTTCCATATCTTCGTTTCCAATGATCGAACTCTTTCTGATCCCTGCAAAAAATACAGGTCTATATCAGGGTAGTATTTATCTACTTGACAGATTAAGGTCGTATCAGAGCTGATGCGGAGAGAACAAGATGACGAACTATTGACGGGACACTCTTCAATGACAGGAAATGGCTCTCGAGGATAAGCTTCAAATAAAATGAAAATGTGATTTATGTTTTAAACAGGTTTGATTTGTGGTTGTACTAATCGTCCTCTGTATTATCATAGCATGTGACTTTGTAAAACGTAAACAGATCTTTAAGGAGGACATTCACGAATACATTCAATCGAAAATCATCTCAAAAGAAGTGAGAGAAACGAAATATTTACAGGATCATTTAACTTTGCAAACATAAGAATAATTTATAAATCACTAAAGAGG
>JAVYIG010012339.1:0-54310 GCA_035222895.1 Strongylocentrotus droebachiensis | reverse complement strand
CACCTTCAGCTACAACAACCCTACTCCTGCAACAGCATATAGTTTGGTAGGCCAGAGCATCGCCCAAGGGGTCGTCGACTTTTCTCGAAAGCAGAAGTGTTTTAGGGGCTAAATTACCCAAATTAAGTCACAATACTTGCCGTGTGCCGGGAGCGGCAAGACGGACGTTCCTGACATCAAGAAAAATGCCCTTCTATAATTATGCGCAGCGCATGAGGCGGTATAGAAGGGTCAATTATTACTACTTTTTCCGGGGGGGGGGGGAACTTTTCTTTCCAGAAGGGGCCGGTATAAATAGGCAATTTGTGCTTAGAAGTAGGCCATAACATAATTATCAACATCAGAAGGGGGTGTATATAATTCACTCGCCTTAGGCAATATTCAAAATCTAGAAAAAATTGGTCTAAAAAAGAAAAATGTCTCACAAGTAGACGTCAGGAATCGAGTAAACCCTTTGTAAAATCGTTTAAAGCAAATCTTGAGCTCTGGTATTGGTATCGTATGTCGAGAGAACATGGTTATTATTCATTCTGCATTGATTATCATGCAATAGATTGATTGTTTGAATCAGTAAAATCAAAACAACCTAACAAAAACTTGCTGAAAATCATCTTCGATAAGAACCACAACTCTCATTTGCACATAGTGACCTGTGTTAAGCACCAGGGGCGTACGCAGGGGGGGGGGGGGGGGGTTGGGGGTTCAAACCCCCCCCTTTTGTTTTTTATGCGTGTAAACCCCCCTTAAAAAACCTAAAACCCCCCCCCCCCCCCTTTGGATTTTTTTTTTTTTTTTTTTTTTTAATTATAAAAAAAAAATATATATATATATGCCCACGGCTAACATAAAAAAGGTGACCTTACCCCCCCCCCCCCCCCACTGAGCGACTTTTCGGCTGGCTGAGTCGTTGCGATTTTTTTTGGACTCCTTAAAAAAAAAAAAAAGTGTCCGCTTACCCCCCCCCCCCCCCCCCCCCCCCACCCCCCCCCCCCCCACTGAGCGACTTTTCGGCCGGCGCGATTTTAAATTTTTCGGGAACAAAATATTTTGGGCCCGATTTTAAACCCCCCCCCCCCCCCTTGAACAAATCCTGCGTACGCCCCTGTTAAGCACAATGATGCCGGGCCTGATTTCCTCATCTTTCTATGCTCATTTCTCAGCCCCTATACATTTTTTACCAAAATCGTTTGGCATATGTCATTAATTTGTAATCTTGAACATTCAGTGTAAGTTTTGTTGGATTATGTGAGAATGTATTTTCTATCATTGCCAGAACTCAAGCTTATCCTAAAGTTACTGTTAACGTGGTGTGAATGGCGAAGTTTTATCCCTTTTCAATCTTTGATATTGAATGAATCAATTTTATTCAAAGAGCTAGGTTTGTCAGTTGCTCTGAATATTCGACCCTCTCTCGAAAATACTTTTGGTTAATTTATTTGTAACTTATAAGCTCAATTTCAATACATTGCGTTGTATTTCTTCTGAATAAAAAATCTGGTATTAAAGGGAAACAAATACATGTCTTTGCGTTTTTTTAATTTGTCTCAAATGGGTTATGTTTCATTTTAAAGTAGGCTGAGAGGCGAGGAAATTTCCATATTTTTTCCCCCCACAGAAAGAAAGACCTTGTCAGTGATAAATACGCGTTGTTACTTCAAATTGTAATGGTTTGGTATATAGTTAAAAATGCCAGAGTATAGAAAAAGCTCAAAGTAACAATTCTGCACCATCAATTTCGATAGATGCCAGGCGCGGCGATCCAAGGTGAAAGGGTGGGAGGGGGGGGGGGGGGGCACATCCCCCTCAATTTGTTTAGGAGGCATCGCCCCCGGAAAATTAAAAAAAAACTTGCACACAAAGAAATGTATAGCAAAATAGTGACTAAAGACTGCAACACACTTTTAGGCTCTCGAGGGCCCAAGAGTGCAGCGTTCAGACTAATGAAAATGCGAAAATTAGACTAATAAAATTTAACTACTAAATATTAACAACCCTTCGGACTGCACACTAATTAAGTGACTCAAGTGTGAAAAAAGTATATTGCTTGTTTTTGTACTATAGTTTTGCTCAGGATTAAAAAATGTCAATACAACAAAACTTCAAAAACCTGTGAGGGGGTAGTCACTTCCGTCACCTTCGCCCCTCTTGTTCATTATGCTCTCTCGTCCCCTTGCATTTCGTCCCCCCCCCCCCTCGGTCATGAAAAGAAATTGCCGCCCCTGATAGACGCATTTCCATTTTGCACCTTTCCTTTTCCTAAATCAATTAAAAAAGAAACAATTAAGCAAAATATCCCAACCAAGATCACTGCACTGATCACGTTTCCACCATGATCTCTCTCACACACACCCACCACCTCCCCCTTCATCTTTCAAATTTTTCGATCTCATTACGCTACTGAATGTGAATGTCGCTTCTTTCAAAGAACGCCAGCTACGCGCGCTTACCAGTAGCATACAAGCCAGGAAATATGTTTGGTATACTCAGAAATCAATAAAGGGTGGGGAGGAAATAAGAAGCTGAAGACAGGAGAAGATAGTAGATAGAACGACGAAGGTGGTAATAACTGATTGAGATTTGAGATTGAAAAGGTTTTATTGATTGCACTTCGCAGCCAGATGGCTGAATTATGAACAATTTACATTGGCAATGAATTATAATACATACAAATGTGGTTGACATTGTCACAAAGTATAATATACAGTATATAACAAAATTCATAACAAAGTTCATAACTAATATGACTAAGGCAATAACAGGCAAATTAATTCACGTTTAAAATATATTTTGTGAGGTGACACAAGAGTAGGTCAAAGGATGAGCAAGCAGGCCCTTTGCTCTTCAATACACGCTCTCATTCCTATACACGCTCCTATTCTCACTCCTGTACCTTGGACACTCTCATAAAAACTCACATTTACACTCTTATACACACTCCCATTCACACTCCCATACACTAGCTAACGGTCTGCTCGCTCATCCCTGGACCTCTCGTGTCAAGGAGTGTCGCGTATTTAAAAAAAAAAAAAAACAACAAAACAAGTAAGCTCCTTCCCGACTTTCGTTAGTATAATTATAGAGAGAGGGAGTTAGGCAAAAGGCAGAGGAGAAGGGAGAACTGCGCATCAGGTATGGTGTAACTTTAGATACAGAGAGAAGAGAGATAGAGGGAGAGAAAGAGAGAGAGAGAGAGGAGAGAGAGAGAGAGAGAGAGAGAGAGAGAGAGAGAGAGAGAGAGAGAGAGACAGAGAGAGAGAGGGAGAGAAAGAGCATTTCATAGTCGAAAGATTGATTGATAATATGCGTGATAATGAGAGGAAGATAATTATATAAGGCCGTTAGGAAACTATGATCATTTTAAGAGGAAATTAAAGGAATACCTAATACTTGACAGTCAGAGAAGAGAAGTGAATGACATGTTATATGATTGAAATTTTTATTCTTCTGTCGGTTCATACCTTTTCATGTTGTATATACTTATGTTTTCGTACGTTATAGAAATTCTACAAATTCATCATTATTTTCCTCTTCTTCCTTCTCCTCTTTTTCTTCTTCTCCTCTTTTTCTTCTTCTCCTTCTTCTTTTTCTTCTTGTACTTAATATCATTTCTATCATCAGTTTAATGTTGTTATTATTATTATTATCTTTAATAAGTAGTTCTTTTAATTTTCTTATCTGTCTGTAAATATTACTATTTTAACTTATTAATTTTATACATGTCTGTAAGGGACCCCACTGGAAATAAGCTCTCGAGCTTTCGTGGGTTATCCTGTTCAAGCTGACTTATTTTTGATCTGTTATTATTGTATATTGCTGTATGTTGGAAGCTTGTCGAATAAAAATCAATCAATCAATCAGTTATGTCACGCAAATTCCATTACCGTATGACGAAGAAATTACTACAAGGACATCGCGGGAGATAGAGATAGGGGTGGGGGCACGTGCTCCCACCACCGTAATGCATGTTGCACACGTCTGGTGCACCCCCCCCCCCTCCGGACCCCCCTGAAAACACTTAACTTGAAATGTTATTTGAGTAACCCACATAGATCAATATTAGCTGGCAGAATATAGTTTAGACGTTGTTAATACAAACAATTACAATGTGAACTCTTCCTATATAGAGAAAAAGAAATCGTTTGATTACGGACTTCATGTTATAAAAATATCTTCATTTCAAAATATTGGATTCACCGAGTCAGAATAGACTTTCATATGTCCTTCGGAATCCAATCTGAATATTCATTTTGTGACATTGAAAACCGTATGGTCTCTTTAATTTTCCCATAACCTTTCTTTTTCTTCAATTATTGCTTGTAAAGGTTAATGTTTGCTTATTTTCAGCTAGGCCCTAATCTAATTTAAAAATCACGAAATGTATTGGCTAAATTGGTTAGGTCAGTGTGA
This sequence comes from Strongylocentrotus droebachiensis, assembly GCA_035222895.1. Lineage (NCBI taxonomy): Eukaryota > Metazoa > Echinodermata > Echinoidea > Camarodonta > Strongylocentrotidae > Strongylocentrotus > Strongylocentrotus droebachiensis. The sequence continues at coordinate 49,903 of JAVYIG010012339.1, read as the reverse complement.
CAAAGTACCGTACTACTTTCCCATTTGTTTCAGCATACAAATGAATAAAATGTAAACTGTTAAAATGTATGATTCAGCAGTGTCTTTACTGATAGAGGAGCTGTAATAACAAGCAAAAGTTTTGAAAAGCGCCCGAGGGAGAAAGCACTTGGGAGCAAAGGAGAAATTAATGATATTTTTGTACATCACAAACAGGAGAGTTGTCCAATGACAATGTCATAATCCGCTGATCAAATTGCCAATTTGAGATTCCTATGGATTTAGTTATCTCATATTTCAAACATTCATAACTCTCTTATTATTGGTTTGGCTTATTTCAAACTTTCAACATTCTTATTCTTTTAATTTTCTGCTTCCATACCAATGAACTTATTACAAGGGTTGGATTGCCCTTTTGACTCTCGGCAAATGGACATTTATCATGAACACAATTTATGCAAATCCTGTATGAAAAAATTGATACAAGTTGTGTTCCACACCCACCACTTCAAAAAGAGGGAAAACTTGCAATTTGGAAGATTTTAGCCAATTACATAAAATTTATTATTGACATGAATTCATGTACAACAAAGAGCATGTAAAGTACATTAAACTACAATGGAATTATAGTGAAATATAGTGAATACACAATTAATATACATGTATTTTTACCACAAAATACACCTTAATTTGTGTAAGAAGCAAAATTGATGTGCAGATTCAAAGATTTAGCATAGAACATAATTCTAAAAACAAAGCAGCCAAGAATGCAGAGCTACCTAAAGGTTCTAACAAGTCTGCCCCCTGTAACCAACAAATTTGAAGTGCTCTATATATTACTCTGTATATCCCTGGATACAGATATGTTAGAAAGTAATAGCAACACAAATGGCATCCCTGTTGAAAGCCTTCAGAGTAATATCCATATTTCTACTTTAAAAATTCTTTAATCCTTTCAGCCTATGTATTTTTAAATGCTGGCCTAAATTCGATTCGTGAAAACTTAGGTTTTTTTTAATGAGTAAGTTAAGAGCACACATATCACTATGGAAAAAATGTAAATAAATAGCAGGAGAAATAAAGTAAAAGGCAAATAAAACGTTTAATTTTTTACCTCTATATAAACAAATGCATTGTGCCATAACACTGTTGAACTTTTAAATAATTTAAGGTATCATTAACCTTTCAGTAATTATCTAATTTCTATTTCAGATGAAGAGTTTACTTAATACAATCTCTACTAAACATACTTTTAAAACTAAAATTGATGAAATAATTACATTGCTTTAAATCACTGATTCTTTTTTTTTTGTATATAAATTTCCCTTTTTTTTAATAGGAATATAATTTCTAATCAATGATCCAAATAAATGTTGCAAACCCTGATACAGGATTTTTCAATGTCATTAAAATGAAATTGATTTCATTTAATTTCAGTGAATTCCTAGCATGAGTTGTCGATTTGTATATAGCGAGACAGTCGCATATCTGCCTACATGTAATTCAGATTCAGGTAAAGGGGGGGGGGGGGGGGGGCAACTCTTCCCCCCCCCCAAAAAAAAAAGGAGAAAAAGAAAAAGCAACCACAAAACCCACACTGTAATGTACAAATCTGATCACACCTTCTCTTCATGTGAGCCCAAAAGAGAAATGTTGATATTAAGTGCAGCATCAATGCGATAAAAGTCGAGTAAATGTTTTCATTGCTAGAAATTGCCACCAGCTGCTAAGAAAAAAATTAACTAGATGAAACTTTACCGGACCAACAATTTTATACGATATATCTATAATGTATGAATAATGTACACATAACACTATGAATATTGCCATATAAATGTATTCCTTGTACACTGTGACCGCATTCACCCAAGAACTTTCAAATCAGCTGACAGAAGCAATTTTTTTTAGAGAGAGTCAGAAAAGTATGACTCTCATAATTTTAAAAGCTATCAGTAGACAATATATAATTTCAATCAACCTCAATTCTATTCTTGATTTTGATAAGGCTAAGTATATGGCCCTATTTAGTACATTTTCAAGAAAACAGGCAAAAATGAGCATGTCTTTCATGCAATTGTTTTACCATGATTTGGGAGTTTCAACATGCCCTACCACTTCCCTTAGTGAAAGTACTAGGTGATTTATTCCTTTACAATCTTAGAGCAACCCTGCTCCTATCTTCTTATCCCAATGACCATGCTCCGATACTCTGTGGATAAATTCAGTACACTTATACTTGATACCTCAGTCACACCAAACAGACCAACAACAGGCCTTACAGTGCCCTAATCGGCAAAGAATTGATCTGTTTAGGGTATGTGGCAGGGTGTTATAGGTGTATCCCCAAGGTATTTACTCCCTATAGAAGGTTAACACAGGATTGTTCCAGCGTGCAAGCTATGGAACAGTCATGGGAACACCTTTCGATTGTGAATGAATTAATGAATGAACAGGGCATTGTTTCAAAAAACAAACATTAGTACAAGTACACCGACATCCCATTGTAATGTATGTTAATTTCATTGCATACATTCAAATGGGATCTTGAAACCCAACCCAGAAGTAAAGCATAGCAGTTAAGTCCTTTACAAGAAGGAGAGGATGGTTTTCTTGATGATGTCAAGGCTCTCGTGTAGTTCAGCGTCGGACAGGATGAGGGGCGGGGCCAGTCTGATGATGTCACCATGAGTGGGCTTGGCCAGGAGACCGTTGTCACGGAGACGCAAGCACACCTGCCATGCATCATATTCTAGAGGAAAGGTAATGGGGAACATGTCAGCATGAAGAAATATGTAATCAACTTACATGTAATAACAGCAGGAAGATAGGAATATCACAGAGTAAATTAACAAATAATGATCAAATGAGAGCCAATGGCTACAACCATCATAAGCGACCTCACACCACAAAACTACCGCAGAGTTGCATGATGTAATACACCAGTTTACAGTTGTGTGCGCCATTTTAAACAAAGCCAATGACCTAGAGGTCATGTATTTATGCGTAAATTAAGATTGCGCCCATGCAAATTATGATGATATCACTGCCTGCGCGCTGCGTTGTGCGCGCATATCATCATTTGCATGGGCGCAATCTTAATTTACGCATAAATACCAGAGGTCAGTGGCCCCGGAACAGGGCCAATTTGGCCCTGTTCCGGGGCCACTGACCCGAGGTCAACTGTCTGCGCATGCGCACTGATACAACTGTAAACTGGTGTATTTTCAGTTAGAACTCAGAGGTCAACATGGTCAAATTTTAGTTTCTTGAAGGTTAACCCATGTTCAATACACCATATTTTATAAAAATCAAGAATATTTGAATCACAAATATGATTTTTTATTTTTATTTGCACTGATGTCTCAAGGTCCATTACACTGTCATCCCGACGGCCTCCAAGCTATGGAAACTATACAGAGATGCAAACCTCTTGACACAAAAAAACAGACTGAAAACTCGACAAAACCACTGGCCCGTTAGCACCGGGCCAGTAAAATTTCTGAAAAAATGTTTTACTGGTAAGAATTCCAAGTAAAATGTTTGCTCTTTCATTAACATTAAATGAGAAAATTGTAAAGCAAATTTTTTGTCGGGGTCGTTTTGGGTTTACTTGTACATTGTTTCTATGGGATTCTGCTATTTTTATGGTGGGTTTTATCTTCTTTTTTTTTTTAAAGATGAAAAATCATATTTCGTATTTTAATCTTATTATCGTACTAAATACGATCAAATCGTACTGGTTGGCATCTCTGCTTAGATAAATGGATAGACCGAGGTTGAAGAAATTTCTACAGAACAAGTCATTACTTACGTGGTGTTTCCTTGATAATGACAGCATTGAGAAGACCCTTGCCTCTCACTGCCGTCACAATGTTCTTGTCTAGGGCGCTGAGCTCAGATCGTACAATCTTCCCAAGACGCTCTGCTTTCTCTGCTAGCTTCTCCTCCTCAAGCACCTAGGAACAATCAATAACAATTAGCATTTAGTGTCATTTTAAAGGGAGTTTAACATGACTAGACTACATGTCTTTCCCGTGGCCTGACTCAGGGCCAATCGGGTATAATACGACTACGAACGACGCGACCGCAGCAACAACGTGCGTGGAACATAAGCAAAACCAAAGCGTGAGGAGAACTTCAGTCTGTTTCGCGAACGCTAGCGCTCACTGACCATGCAGAGACTAAGTCACTGACTACCGTTAATCAAGACCATTTGTCCAAAAGAAGACATAGATGGCTATAACCAGTATTTCCCAAGCTATACTTCCATTAATTGAATCTCTTGATTCAGAATACTATAAATTACAAATTGTGCATGAGCAAAAAGTGCAAATATCATTGAATATTTGAGTCCTTTTCACATTTCCGTACATAATGCTGATCATAAAGACGAGAGATTTAATCAGAAATAGCATATAAATTTTATAGATTGGAAACATGGGAGTGATATTTATAATCACTACTTTTGTGTGAAAATTTCCAATTTGCCAATTTCGTGTTGATTTTTGGGTGTAATTTTCATTCAAATTGGTTCATTATTTCTTTAAATTATGAAAGAGCAGAACAATAATTGGAGCCAATTTAAGAAGGAATTCATATGGGCCTTTAGAACACTCTGAATGGCTACATTGGTCAATTAGTCTGATATATTGTTACACATAGTTAAAGGTAATACAAAGTTTTGGGAGATTTTGAATATTGGGTGGATAGTGATTCTTTACAAATTTGATATATTCGGATGCCCCTGTGAATGTATTATAAGCACTAAAAAATGTAGCCCCTAAAACACTAATTGAATATAAAAATTTACCGGTGCTCTCGGTAAATTTTGATGAATTTTAAATAGCGCCTACGGCCGTACAATGGTAGATGCGACCATGAAAATGGCAGAATATGTAGTTGTGATATATAATTTCCAAACGGTCATAGCTAATCGGTTGATTTTAGTCAAGAAACATTGTTTTATAGCTTAATTAATATCTTGACCTTGAGAGGGAGCTATACAACATGAGTTTATTATTTACAATTTCATAACTTTAGACTCGATTTCAACCGCGACAACGATCAATGGTTATTGTAGGATCGCTTCCAATATATTCATTTGAAACAAATTTATGACCCCATACCAAAACTTTGTATTTCTTTTAACAATATGATTAAGAAATATGATAAAGATCTATTTCAAATTACCATCCTTAATTTTGTGTGCAGGGCTTTAAATGAACATGGGAGTGCACATGGACGTCAAAATTTCAACTTAAACCCCACATCTTTTGAAATTTTACATGGGCCCTACCTAAGTAAACAGGCATTAGAATTTCAATACAGACAACCATATTGTGTTTACCACTTTTATATTTCAATGGGCCTTTAATGTGGAGCCCTGCTATTAGAGTTAAAGAGTCTTGATTTACCTCGAGTGCAGCCATAGCAATCTTGCAGGCGAGTGGGTTGCCTCCGTATGTAGATCCATGCTCTCCTGGTCTGATGGTCAGCATTATCTCGTCATCGGCTAGAATAGCAGACACCTGCAACATATATCATATTACGGTCAATGATAAACAAAAATAGCAGCAATGGACGTAACTCGACCTAAACCCACTATGTGGGGAAAAGTACATGTACCTTAAAATTCCTTCTATAATCTATATCTATTTACACTCAGATCAAATCTGAATACTTGGAAGTTATTGATACACTTTTGATACTGCAACTATCTTAGATAAATTAGCACAGGTTGTGTCAATATATTCCTCCATTGTACTTTTTTATGCTGAAATGATTACCATCATTATTATCTATTTAGCAACTTCTAAGAAAAAAATCATTTACTAAGTTCTTTACATGCAACAGAAAGAATTCCACATGAATATCTAGTAAGTCGTATTTTCAAAGTATAAGAAACCATACTTCAGAAATAAGTTCAACAAGTTCATAGATTCAATTCTGCTTTGAAATGACCTTTTGAACTTCAGCTTCTCTCATGTTACAACAAAGAGGGCTCACTGAATGTATTGTTAATTACATTCCTCCTTGTTTACACATTTTAATCAAGGAATCACTCACCAAGTCATACTTGTAGATTTCTTATCTCCTGTAATATACAACCTTGCTATTGTTGCACATTTCATTTTGTAAATTACATAAGTGATTAAGTCAATTTCATACCTGTGTGTGTATTTCACACCTTTGGTATTTCCTGTGTAATATACAACCTGTCAATCAAATATTGCTGGAAAGCTATGTGACCTACTTCTTTCATCAAATAGACCAGTTTGTAGATACAATCTGCGCATGTCCAGATACATGTAAAGGACACTTGTACAAAATTGTAAAATCCACTGAGAGTGAGACTAATACTAGATACATGCTCACGAAAGTTATGTAATCATTACTCAAGCATGCACCTGTGATGCATTCTATTGAACACAGGTGGAAGTAATCCTTTCAAGAGGGCAAACAAAGAATCACCTACATGACTTTAGCTGTGCATTATTCCAAAGGCACAAAGTTGGATTTATCTACCAGTATGTTTAAAAGATATGTGGATATTTGGGGTCATCTGAACCATGTGCTACTTACTACGAACTGGTCTATTGAAAGGCTACACATGTAATTCTCATTTTCAAAGAATAAGGAAGGCCTGTAAAATGCACTTTTATACCGGTCAAAACTAATTGTTAATCTTTCAGCTTTCATCAGTTTGCTTTCGAGTTCTTTTTTTACATTTTGTCTCGAGTAAGAATTTAGAAGAGGGATTTTCTCTAAATGTGTTATAACACAAGTGTGTCGATAGTACATACTTTTAAATGGTAACTCTCTGTTCTGAACCCTTACTTAAGCATTGGACAATTGAGAAGAATTAAAAAAAAATAAAAACATAAAATATCTAGGTAAAGAACTGAAAGGGTTACAATGGTCAGCCCTAAAAAATCTTCTGGATAATTCTAAGAGGTTTGCTAACTTACAGGATACATGCCTCCCGAGAGAGCCTTGCCTAGGATGACCATATCTGGACGAACATTCTCATGGTCGACACAGAGACGTCTTCCTGTCCTGGCCAGGCCTGTCTGGACTTCATCAGCAATAAAGAGGACCTTTACATGCAAAATATAATATGCAAATTAAGATATAAATGCTATGAAAACATTGGGGTTATGAGAAGGTGACTTGTGTTGACTAATCATTATTAAAAAAAAAAAATTACAATTAGAGTAGTGCAAGTCACAAATCTATATTTTATACCGCACAGATCCTAATGTATGGTAAGGAGGTGTGCTAAATGTAGATATTTTTGTAACATCCGTTTGTTATTCATTTACACATGTATAAACAAAAAAAATGTTGATTTAAAAAAAAAAGTATTTTATTCCATAGAGTCGTCACTGAGGGCTTAAAATATTGTAAGGAATATATCCTAAATTCATGCTTTAAAATTAAAACAGTTTATCATTACTTCGGTCTAAGTCGGACATTTGTAGAGTGTTATAGCCTTTTGTCTGTGAACATACTTCCTTTCATATGACATGACATGAAATCGGAGTATAGTGGAAGTAGGTTGCTGTTGGCTTTGTCTACAGACACAGCTGCAAGGTATTATGACTACCGGTAAGGGTGCGTTCAAGCAAATTTTTTAAAGCTAGAATCACACACACATGAATCACAAATCAAAACGCTGTTACAAAAACACGGTCACTGTGGGATCTCGTTCAAGCATATTTTTCAGCGTTTCATTTTTGCGTTTTGAAACACGTTTATTTTTAGGCCCCCCCCCCAAAAAAAAAAAATCGTTTCTAGGGTGAAAAAGTGTCGCTTGAATGCAGTCAAAGAGCATCAAAATGACTGCTTCTGATCATAATTCCAAATCAATCATAGCAAGCCAACTAGGAAACAATGAACTAACAGGACTAATTCAATTTTTATTCCTCAAACTAGTATCACTGGTATTTTCTTCTATTGCAAACAATTATTTACAAAGTCATATCTGAAATAAACAAACACAAACATATGTAATAGTATACAAATAATGAATGGTTATGAGTTCAATAGTGCAAATATTTTCATGAGTTTAAAGATTAACATTCTATTCAACAAGGCGTCAGCTGAGTTGAATAGAATTATTGTTAATCTTTCAACGAATGAAAATATTTGCATCATTGAACGAATGAAAAACATTCATTATTTGTTTTATACAACATCGAAGAAGATCTAATAGAACGTTAATCAACAAATTATGCTTTACTCCTTATATTAAAGATAAATTAAAGTTGGAGTCAAGGCTTCTCGATTACATTCAGATTGCCTTCGCGTCAGATACACGCAGGGATACGCGCGCACACGGCTGAGAGGTACGCAGTCTGCATATAACCAAAAATGCACGACCGTGCAATATAACATCTATTGAATATCATGTGACCAACAATCCTCCAATCAAATGACAAGGATCCACATAGGTGTTGTATAACATGGGTTATTGACAAACTATCATCATGTCCATGAGCTTCCTCGAGCTTTAAATCTCATATTCCTTAGAAATCATGTCAACAATTGTTTGGCAAAAATAAAATGGTAACAATTCACGTTGCACAGGATTAGAAGTGACTTCTAAACATGTCTGTAAACTATTTGGTAGTCCTCTCTGCATAATTTTCTCACTTTTTCTGGATTCTAACAAACACTTTCGGTAGGCCCGAATTTACAAAGGAGGTTTAAATATAACCCATGGTTCAAATCTTCATTTACATAACCCAGTCTAAAATTAGTGCAACATAAGCGCAACACAGTCAGAGGCCCAATAGTAGACGCACGCAAGGCAAGGTACGCTTAATGTGCGCAAATTTTAAACCATGGGCTATGTTAATGAGGGTTTAAACCATGGTTTAAATCTTAACCTCCTTTGTGAATTCAGGCCTTAATGTTCAAAGTCACACAATGTTGAACTCTGTAACTCTGTAACTATGATTTCAAGGTTTTCTGAATTGGTGACTCACATTGTTCTTACTGCAGATGTCTCTGACGCCCTGGAGATACCCTGCATCAGGTACCCTGACGCCGGCTTCACCCTGGATCGGCTCCACCATGTATGCAACAACAGTCGGATCCTGTGTGGCTTTCTACACAAAGAGAAGGGGACGGGAGAGGGGAAATCAAAATTCTTACAATATTAAAGGTTTAGACCAGTGGGGGTGTTTCACAAAGACTAAGGTCGACTTTAAGTTGGACTTAACTATGACAGGCTGTTCATGCCACTGTTTGCTGTCACCACTTACTGGCATTGGTCTCTCAAGGGAAATACACATAATTGTCACAAATCTACAAAATTCATATTTTTGACAATTCATTATTGAAGGAAAAAATATTATCTAAGGATCATAATGGTGAGAGCAAACAGTGGCATGAACAGCCTGACATAGTTAATTCCAACTTAAAGTCAATCTTAATCTTTGTGAAACACCCCCGCATTTTTTGTTCATGCGGTTGCATTGTGAAACAAACCTTGTGGAATCGATCAGAAACTGTTGATCATCTAGCATATAAGTATTGGTGTGTACTGCAAGGTTCTGGAATCATCAAAATGATAAGAAATTCGGCCCAGTCTTGGTAAAGTTACAAGCACTGTACACAGCAAGATGTATATGGGACTACGCGATATCTATCCAGGCCGGGTCGATATGATAATTTATCAAATATATCAATTAGTTGGCAGTTTCCCAGCAAAATTTGTTTCATTTCATCATGGATTAGTCAAAACATATTTTTTCACATGATTGGTAATAAGAGCTTCCATTTCATTTTTTGAGAGGGGGCCCGTTTCCAAAACTGGTCTATACCTTTAAGGATAGGGAATTAAAAATGAAAAGAAAATGTCCACTGATAATAGTAATAATAATAATCAGTGCCAATTCGAGGAGGAAATGGTCAATTATTTAGACCTTTAAAAAAATGGACTGCTTCGGGTTGAACAAAAAAAAGTCACTGGAAACTGTTGGATTATCACATCATCATAGATGACATAGGAGTCTGTAGGGAAAAATGACTTTTAAACTTTTCTCCATAACATTGCATAAACGTAATTCTATCTTTAATGTAAGCCCTATACAAAGCAATAGAGGTGAAGACTATCTAATCTAAACAGAAACAGCTGTGTCTGTACTTCTTCTTATTCAATTGATAACTTATCTTTAAAAGCACATGTGTATCTCTCTTTCATTCAATATAATGATAAAAAGCACAGTTTGTCATATCAAGTAGCCAGACAGGTATTACATTACATGTAACTCATATTTTGTGTGGTGGGCATGTGTGCTTTAACAATATCAAATAATATATTATTATCATTATTCTTAATTATGAAATGAAAGTAAACTTTTCTTCAATACTTGACCATGTTAGCTTACAGTATAATGATTATCTTATATCTATTAGTACTGTAAGAAGTTAAAGTACATTTTAGCCTCTAGATACTAAACTATTTCCCCTCCCACTTATATCTTGGTAACTCTGCTAATAAAGGCAAAGAAAAAAAAAATTGAAGATAAAGATAATGATAAAAGATAATGATAACAACTTACATCTAAGGCTCCAAGATCATTATATGGAATGATGTCAAACCCAGGCATGTAAGGTCCGAAACCCTCGTAGCAGTCTGGGTCTGTCGAGCTCGATACAGCAGCCAGCGTACGACCCCAGAAGTTGCCCTCGGCGAAGAGGATACGGGCCGTGTTCTTGGGCACGCCCTTCACCTTGTAGCCCCATTTGCGGGCCAGCTTGCAGGCTGTTTCGCCTCCCTCCACACCTGGAAGCAATCAGGATAGTATAAGTCAGATATTTATAGTAAACAAAGTACTGTAGTGGGATTTTAGATTTTCCATTTCAACATAAGTACCAAGTTTTGTGACAGGACATTGCCCTGCGACATTTGTTCCAAGCTTTTCTGTCGTCAAAGTAGGGTTAAGGATTTAGGTTTGGTATTATAGGGCTAGGCTAAAAGTTAGGTATAGTGGTTAGTCTAGAGTTGATGAAGTGAGGAATTCAGTTACTGTAGGAAATCGACAATGAGCAATTGCCCGGAGTAATGTGTTGTAGAATCACAGTGGTTCGATGAGAAGTTTTACATTGAAAAGAAGGAGAATCTACTAAACTAAAGGGATAAAAGAGTGTCATGCACGATATAGTGTGATATTTCATTCTCTTTCTTTACACTTTCACTTGGGAAGGGTACATGTAGATATTACAGAAATAATTTGTTTTTCAGATTAACTGCTGAAAGTATACATTTGTATCGGATATATTTTTTGAAAAGTCAAAGAAAACATAGAAGGATTACAATTTGGTGAACAATTCTAATGCAAACCTTTAAGTTTAAATATGAGCTAAATGTGCTAAAACAATCATCCCCCGTTTAAAAAAAAAAACCATCTATGAACGCCCTGTGGCATATCCTATTACCTGTGTTCATGGGAAGCACTTTGTCATATCCAAACATTTTGGTGATGTATTCTTCATACTCTCCCAGGACATCGTTGTAGAAGGCCCTGGATGTCAGGGACAGGACTTGGCACTGTTCCTGCATGGCCTTGACAATCTTGGGGTGGTTGTGACCCTGGTTCACCGCACTGTAGGCACTCAGGAAGTCCAGGTACCGCTTCCCTTCCACGTCCCACACATTGGCACCTGTAAACAAAAATCATTGTCAAAACATTTTAATATCCTGGTTGAGAAAAACAAAACAAATCAAGGCAATGTAGCATAAGCTTGCAAATCACTTAACATAACGCACTTTGGCATCCTACTGTGGAATGTATAATTACTTTGAAGTTTGAAGTTTTATTTATTCCACATTTTACATTTTTTGTGTAAATTATTATAAAAGTAGATTTCACACAAGAAGAAAAAATAAGAACAATTAAAGATTTCAAATCAAATATAATGTTTGGAAAATAAGTACAAAATTTCAAAATATGTACATGTAGATATAACGGGCAAGGTAGAACAATGTAAAATGTGGGGAGCCTAAATAAAAAGCATAGCTTGTATGTGAATAGGCTCCCATACTGAGTAACACAATATAGTAGGTCTGTATTTTTTTCATAGGAGGCAAAAAACGGAGTAGTATAGTATGAGATCTTAGAGACGTACAAGGAGAGTGACTTTGAGAAGAAAAGAAAAATAGAAATAAAGAGTAAAGAGAATAATATAATAATGATAGGTAGGACGAGGTGAAAAAGGAGAGAAAGAGGAAGAAGAGGAAGATGAAAAAGAAGTGGAAGAAGAAGAAGAGAAAGCAAACTGATGAAATTAATGGCTTTGTTAAATAACAAAAACAAAGTCTGTATAACCACCTGTATAACCACATGTACGATCCAGCGTGACATCAACATTACTTTTATACATACTTACTCAAAAGGAAACACCTGAGCTTTTGTTTAAATGAATTAATAGGGGGCTTCAACGAGTTCGCTATTCAGGCTGTTCCAGAGTTTTAAAAACTTGTTGTAATGCCCTTTGAGTGCCAAAACATGGGTCGGTCGGTCGGAATTTTTTATTTTTTTGTCGCCCGCTTTGGGCCGATATTGTTCAGTTTTTTTTCCCGCCCTCTTTTGGCTGATACTTCTCAGTTTGTAATGCTTTAATACATGTGTTTCAGCGTCATCATCTTTATCACCTCATAATAATCCATGGTTTGCAATGTTGTGTTGATCAAGATGTTTATGCTAGTAGGATTTTGAACTAGGGCAGAAGACGAGAGAGAATTTGGGAATGATTTGATTTTATGCATTTATACCAACTAACAAAATACATATTTTTTCATTCATTAATAATTTTTAAAAAATCTAAAAAACGGTATAAAAAAAAACTTAAACAAAAATGCCGACCGTAAATTTTCAGATTTTTGGGTCGGTCGCAAAGGGCAATACAACAAGTTTTTATTTTAGGCCTAAGTGCAAGTCAGATATTTTAAGAATATTACAATTATAGAAAAGCATATTTGTATGGGCAAGAAAACCAACATTATTTCTTATTCTAACAGCCCGTTTGTGTACAACATTAACTTTCTCCATAAGGGTTATAGAGCTATTTCCCCCATGCGAGTATACAATAATTAAGATTTAAGGCAAGATCAAGGTAGAATAGAATAGAAGCATGACATGAGGAGGTACAAAAGGTTTCAATTTATTCATTACACTGGAGTTCCGTGACAACAGCTTACATAAACAATTGATGTGAACTTTCCATGTTAGTTTACTGTCTACATGTATATAGACACCTAAGAATTTGGTGGATTCAACATGGTTGATAGTTATGTTATTTATTTTGATATGACCTGATAAGGATGATACAGAATTACAATGGGTTACATAAACAATTGACGTGAACTTTCCATGTTAGTTTACTGTCTACAACTAGATATAGACACCTAAGAATTTGATGGATTCAACCTAGTTGATAGTTATGTTATTTATTTTGATATGACCTGGAAAGGACGATACAGAATTACTGAATAGCATGAAATATGTTTTAAAAAGGAAAAAACACAATCTCACTAAAAAACTATGATGTATCTTGCGAGAATATGAAAGTTTATTATGAAATTTTATGTAGAGTAAATTGAAAAGGAGTTTGCAAGATAAGTCTGCGTAGCCAATTTGTGTTTGATAGATCGCAACTTTAAAAAAGTCATAACTCTCTTATTTTTCATCAGAACTTGCTCCAACTTTCACTGACCTGTTCCTCTCAGTTTCTGCTTCTATTCAAACCAACTTAATATCAGGGTGGACTTCCCCTTTAAAGGTACTATGTCCCATTTGCAGGCCAAAAAAATGAAAAAGTTAAATTCCAACTGCATTTGAAAGATACATGTAATACTAATTTAGAACTTCCCTAAAAAAGGTGGGGCTTGAAAATGTCTTCAAGTGGGAAAATAATGACTATTAGTTGTCAAATCGACTTTAGGGCTATAGAGCCCAAAAGTAATAGTCTTGATTTTCAGAAAATTGTACCGAATGGTCATACGTTTTATGCAGCGCAAAGATTCAATCAGTTTAATCTTGGCCATCACAAGAAGTGGGTTATTGATGTAGACAAATGCTCATGTACCCTTTACAACTCTTTTCATGTATGTTATTACCAAAGAAGAAAAAAAGCCAGTCAGCCACTCAATAGTGTCTGACAGTGAAGTCTAGCAAGTAAACGGGTTTCCTTGCATAATTTGAATATGAGGACACTGCTAACGTTTAAATTTCACAGATAGGACATACATGACATATTCATAATTCCTGCAAAGTTCTACAGAATATGAGGTTGGCTGCAAAAGGGACATACCGTATTTGCCGGCGTAAAGGCCGCACCCCCGATTTTGACATTTAAAAAAAAAAAAAAAAAAAAAATCTTTTTTTTTTTTTTGGTTGTTGTTGTTGTTTTGTTGTCGAAAACCCACGCGGGGAAGGACCTTCATTTAACATCGAGGTGCAGTTAAAGGCGCTGATTTGTGCTTGTAAACTTGTCACAAAATAATAGTAACAATGTCGTTTTTAGAAGAATGTGTAAGATCATTAATGTGAATTAAAAACAAAAGAGTACTAGGTCCTAGGATAGTACCTTGTGGAACACCATTTGTTATATAAAAAAAATTGAGGAATTATTATTATAAACTACATATTGAGATCTATTAGAAAGATTACTTTCAAACCAAGATGACAGACAAATTTTAGTGTTGTTGTAGTTTCCGAGTGGTGAGTCAACACTGATTACTGAGCTGGGAGACATTGCCAGGCATAGCGCCATAAATCAAAAAAAAAAAAAAAAAAATCAAAAAAAAAAAAAAAAAAAAAAAAAAAAAATCTTTTTTTTACTCTTTCGCCGCATAGGCCGCACCCCGACTTTTTGATATTTTTTCTTCCAAAAATACTGCGGCCTATACGCCGGCAAATACGGTAGTACCTTTTATTTTTAAGTTATATGAAACTGGGTTTCAAGAGTTCAAGACTCACCCTTAGCCTTCGCCAGTGCCACCGGGAGGGGATGGTAGTTGTGGGCGCCATAGCGGGACTCCCTCTCGAAGACCTGATCCGATGTCAGGTAGCCTACAGCTGCTGATGGGTTGGAAGCGCTGGACTTGGATCGAACTAGCTGCTGTGAAGCTGTCCTCTGAAGAAAGCGGCCAAAATACCTAGACATCATGATTGGTTGGTTCTGAATTTATTAGGGATTCTGAAAGAGAGAGAGAACAAACAGATAATCATATTTTATATGGACCTATTTTACGACATTTTCTTTTTTTCTCCATTTCCCTCATAACATTCTTAGAATATAACTTAGTTTTCAAAACCACACTCCCATAACGCCACAATTACGAAATGCGCATTTTTCATTTTTCTAGTGAGCCGCCGATCGCATCTAGGCCTGAGTCATGTCGGGACTTTTATAAACCGAGTCCTGATGACTTTGCACCGATCGGGACCCGGTGTCCGGAAATCATGTGCCTCTATAAATAGCGCATATCATCAGTATGTCCCTTAAAAGTGACCTTTATTATCAATCAAATAACTCAACACATGCGTACCTCGGCTCAGATCGGTTTATTCTCCCATTTGACATTATTTTTTATCCATGATTGGCGATGTTTAGTGCCATTATCATGCCTCTAAAAGGAAAACAATTGGGGCAAAAATAGAAAGACAACATTCGAGCCGCCATTTTGATTCATGCAGGATGAATAAATCGGGTCAATCGGGTTTTAAAAGCTGAAAATGACTTGGTAATCACAACAAGTTTTGATACTGATAGCTGTTGCAAGGCAAGTTCAGACTAGTCACAGAAATAATGCACAGTGCACTTCGTTACATGTAGCTGTAATGCATGCCAAAATGAACCCAAACAAATACAAGTGATCGTAACAAGAAACTTTTCAAAACTACGAGAGCACAAGTTGACAGACAACTACTGCTCAAAATTACCATAATCAGATACATACTGTAACTTCGACAACAAGTAACAAAGCAAACTCTTGGAAGATGCACATTAATTGTATGTCACTCAGTTGAATTCAGTTCATTCTTGTCAGGAACATGTGGAAAGTAAGCATTTGGCTCTATCAGTATCACTCTAGATAGTAACAAATTTTCACATTCTTTGTTGGAAGAATCTTAGCCGATTTTGAAGTCTGTTGCGCAAGTAAAAAGAGTCCCCCTTACGCAGACTCCAAAGCTAGTTTGCAAGGTACATCATACAGGGGGTGTTTCACAAAGCCTTTTTTCAATGACAAGTTACACAAATCAGTGACAAATCTGCTGATAACCAATCAGAAGCAAGGATTTCAGTATATGTCAGTTGTCACTGATGAAAAGTTTTGTGAAACACCCCCCAGGAATGAGTAGTTAGTCCACATTTGAGGTTTGATTTAGTGGCTCTCCCGCACATGCAAATGCTTTCTAATTTAGTCTGAAGAGCTTGGTGATAATATGAAATGTGACATTGATATCACCAAGCCTTAATTGGAACCATTTGCCCATGTGAAGAATTATTTATGTACGCGAAACCTAAAATGCGTATTTAATCACCCATTCCCCCAAGTGTTTTTGTAACATAAATCGCATATGTTTGCTCATTATCATCAGGAACAGTTTTAGAATATTAATGAAATGTGTCATGAGATAAATGTCCAGTGTTTGATGAAAATGAAAAGGTTAGAATAGGCTGCGTAAATATTCCGGCAACGTCAATGACGTGACAAAAACACCAGACAAAATTGTATTCCATTTTTACTCCAATTTTATTATAAATAAAAAACAAATGAATAGCTCTGAATCTGACTTGACGGCACAATGTCACTAATAAAAAGAATCGAGTTACATGAATGAAATGGCAGAGGTGCGTAACATGCCAAGTGTGAGCATGCAGAGCGAATAGTGTAACAAGTTAGATCATCGAAATATAATAATAAAATTGCTTACGTGTCACGTGACTAGCAATGAAGTAAAAGTTAAAACAGAGTTCAAAGTCCAAAGTCTGTAAATCGGATGTCGCGAAATAACGTGCGCGGGAAGGTGCGGCGATCGCGA
The DNA here is from genome assembly GCA_035222895.1 of Strongylocentrotus droebachiensis. Taxonomy (NCBI): domain Eukaryota; kingdom Metazoa; phylum Echinodermata; class Echinoidea; order Camarodonta; family Strongylocentrotidae; genus Strongylocentrotus; species Strongylocentrotus droebachiensis. The sequence goes on along the minus strand of JAVYIG010012339.1, from coordinate 32,864 downwards.
CAGAAGTCGAAGACTAGGAGGACGAGTGATCAGGACGTGAAGAAATAATCGAAGAGCGAAAAGATGAACGAGAAACCAGAAGGGAGATCACGAGGAATGATGACATCTCGGAGACTTGCGACGCTCCGTTGAAGTCGGGGCTGAAGAGCCGAACGGAGGTAAAGTTCGAAGACAGCGATGAAGAAATCAGGAATCAAGTCGACCAGCTGCGGTGAGTCGGGCAGGCTGGGAGAAAATGAATAACGAAAAGTTCATGAAGTTGAAAACGTAACCAACGAATAGCTGCGGTGAGTCGGGCAGGCTGGGTGAAGATAACAAACTCATGATGACATAAATCAGTCGACCAGCTGCGGTGAGTCGGGCAGGCTGGGAGATGTTGAATAACGAAAAGTTCATGACAGCAACAAGATCAAATTCGTATGATCGTGGCAGTGAATCGCCGAACAGATGATCGAGAATGAATAAAAGTCAAAAGTCAGGCAGCAACATGATCGTGCTGGATATAGATGCGGACTCGACCGTAGGTAGATGAAACGGGAGTAGGTGTTGACTCGACCAAGGTGAAAGCGGGAGTTGATGTTGACTCGACCAAGATGAAAGCGGGAGTGAAGCTTGAAAGGAAAAGCGACGCGCAAAGCTGAGAATTCGGCGGAGCGCTGAACCAATAAGAAAGCGAGGTTGGCGAAGCGGAGGTGAGGACCAATCAGCGCGAGGATTGAGAAAGTCCTAGAAGACGCTCGAAGAACAAAATTAATGGCAAATTCGAGAAAAATGTGTTTGTTTACAATAACAAATGAGACATTGTGAGACAATACAAGCAAAATGAGAGTTACAAATACATTCATAATAAAGTACAATCAGAACAGCAAATCATTATCAAAAGTACGAATGTTAACAGACAAAAGCAATTATCTAGCAAAGAATTCAAATTAGGAATTTTGGAAAACACAATTAAGTTATGCACGAATGATACGAGAGCTAACAAATACAGTAGCGCAAAAGTAGGGCGCTACACAGTATCATATTTCATATATCATTAACTAGCCCTCCTTAATCTTGCACATACAGTACATGTACATGTAACATGCCATGCAAAGTCAGGGGCACGATACGAGACAGACAAGTGCATGTAGACTAATGGTAGATCTAGATTCCAGATCATCTATCTAGGCCTAGAGCGCCCAGTATTCGGTCACTTAAGGGGAAATCTAAGATAGCTAATATTTTGAATTCTCACCTCTTTTATTTGGCAATCTACCCATCAAAAGAAAAGAAATTTATTCCTCTAACAGAATTTTATAGTCACTTAAAATATAAAATGATAAGCAAAATAATTCCTAAAGAAGACGGAGCATTTTTCTGCCCAGAATTTGGTAGCGCTGAATAGAATTCGGTCACGCAATTTGTGCGTGGTATCTCCGTTGCCAAGGAGCGAAGCGTATTTGCGCACTATTTTCACACAATTGCGCGATAAAGCACTGAATGTCAATGCGTTGACCGAATACTGAACAAGCGATACCGCATGGCAAGGGTATCGTATAAATACCTCTTGCACATCGGCAAGTGCGTCATTGCAAATTCGCTGTGATGGAGCGAACACAGAAGTGCTGCTCTTCACACACATACTAAATTCATTGCCACAGCACACGTACATGTACATGTGTACCGTATTTGCCGGCGTAAAGGCCGCACCGCCGCATAGGCCGCACCCCCAATTTTGACATTTCGTAGAGAGAAAAAAAAAAAAAAAAATGGACCAAAGAAAATAATCATAATTTTCTTGTAGAACTCTATTTTTCCTACAAACTAATACCAAAATTATCAATAATTTTATAAATTTACAGGAAGTTTACCTAAAAAATGATCGTAATTTAGCAAATCTTCATCGATTTTTAGGCAGATTAGCACATTCATTGGACACTAGAGGGCGCTTCGCATGCGATATGCATACAGAAACATGAATGGCCTGCCATAACCAAGCTGTGGCCATAATGTTATCCGGTCTTACCCCTATCGTACCGCCAAATGGAGAAAATAAACAAGCTTTTGTATTGTTATTAGAGATCTACCGAGGTTAGTTTGTCGCTTTAATTAATTAGATAGTCTCAATTATATAATTCAGAATTATCTTACTGAAAAGTTAAGAACACCGACGATTGCGCGAATCTCCGAAGCTGCGTTGGATTTGTTGCAACTCCCAGCCCGGTAGCTCCCCACTACAGAGTGTGTGAGCGAGGTATGATTTTGGTTACCGGGCCATGCGCTGTCTAAGCCAAGGACATTTTTACAAGTACGATTTTTAGTACGAGTTTCTGGTCAGTTTTCTTCTTACTTTGGTTGCACAACGATTAAAAAGATAACTTCTTCAAATTTGCTGCTGACGTGGTTCAGACTAGATCTTGTCCGATGTGTTTTCAAGTCAATTTTGTTAATATATTTTTTTGTATGAAGTTGCCTACAAATAATGGACGTGCTGTTTTGACTTGCGATTTTTACTGTTTCGCCGTATACGCCGCACCCCGACTTTTTGATATTTTCTCTTCCAAAAATACTGCGGCCTTTACGCCGGCAAATACGGTAGTTGTTTCGCAATAGACTTCTACATGTATATATGGCTATGCAAGTTAGCGCATGTGCTAACAGAATGCGGAAGGGCAGAAAGTTGTGCGACACTGACCAATTTCAAGCTAAGTTGGAGAACTTCCCAGGGCCCTAAATCTGATTTAATTTTGAGAGTTAAGAAAAGTTGTTCAGCTGCCTGATTTGTGCAAGTTTTGTGGCTCATAAATTATTTTTTAAATTGTTACAGCTCTTGAAAGGACTGTCTGACCGAATACTGGGAATGGACCGAATACTGGGCGCGCTACCCACTCCAGCAAAGCATAGAGAGTCAATGCTAATGCAGCACTGCATGCTTGCTGTGAGGAAGGTATTATTAGACCTAGACCTAGAATCTACATGTATGCACAAATATACACACCACAGTCATGTCGATGCAGCTGTACATTGCAAGCTTCATACAGATTTTTCTATATATAGCTCAGCTCCCTTTTCATGTGTACCGTGTGAATTCACAATCTCTACACAATGGTGATGACCTCTGACTGGCACTTCGTAAATGTGCTGCTTCCGTATAATGCGCTGAATAACACTCATACAGCGCATTATACGGAAGCAGCACATTTACGAAGTGCCAGTCAGAGGTCATCACCATTGTGTAGAGATCGTGAATTCACACGGTACACATGAAAAGGGAGCTGAGCTGTATCGGTCTGGTAAGAAAATTGCTATTATTTCCTTATTTTTACCTCCGATTTGTAATTTCAGGATGTAATTACGATTACACCTAACATAAAATTCATCGAAGCCACTGTCCAATATTGGGCGGGTGCGGGAAAGTGGGATTTTGGACACATTTGAGATGTTGTTTACCTACCTCTCCACGGGACCCTATGGGAGCAAATTAAGGCTCTCTCGAATAATATCATAAAAAAAAACATTTCGAGAGAGCCCTTAAGGCTAGCCAATGCACCGATCAAAAATATAAAATGTCTGCGAAAATGTAGACGGTCCTTATTTTTGAGGACGCATCGGTCCGTGTCTATGAAGACGATCCTCGTTTATGAAGACGATCCTTATTCTTGGACCAGCGCCCCTACTGTATGTGTGGCGCTAGACAGCAATGACCATCTGATTTGGGTCATTTCTTTAATAAAACTGACATTTGTTGTCATTCCCCAATACAGATGGCAACCCAGAGATCTCGTACCGTGGGGGTAAATTAGAGCCACAGCGGAACAGCTTTTCGTTACCGACATTTCTCCCCCGATTTTCTTTATTTAGATCTAATTTTCTGATTTCTAAATCAGATGTAAATTAGGTCGGTATGTCATTTGTCCTAATTACAGTTATCAAAATTTGATAACTTAATATTAAATGGATAATTTACGGACTTACTTATATGAATTATCCAATTTGTATCTCCAAACTGTGAAACTACGTTCATGCACTCGAAAATAGAGCTATATGACCCGGCGGCCGCCGGTATATTTCCGGGTCAACCTACGCCAATGGCCAATCAGAGCACTCGTTTCGTGGGAGTTCGTTGGTCAAGCCGGGCCGACTCGCGTACGTAGCTACGGTAGCTATTGGACGTTCGAAAAGAAAAAATGAATATTCATCAACTCAGGGGTCTTGTTAATTATTTTTGAAGGAGGTAATTTGAATTTTATAGGAGGTACCATCACTGCGAGGGAGCGAAGCGACCCAGGGGGGGAGGGTGTGGGAGGGGGGTGTCCCCCCTCCCACGGTAGGGACCTTTTGGGATTTTCCACTTGAAATCGTGCAATCTGGTGCATACCCAAGAAGAAAATTTGTAGTTATCTCTCCTACCTTGTATTACACATATATTGTAATAAACACACATATTGTTCATGTTTAATATTACATGAACAATCATAACTCATAAGAAAAGTTATTAAGTTGATAATTATTTATCACTTTGTACCATTACTTTGTAATTTTTAATTAAACTGAGATGATGCACCATACTCAATCTTTCTACATCATGATTTGTTGAATACATGTACAGTATTTAAATAATGGGCAGCAGAGGCTAGATTTTGATTTTTTTTTTACTTGTGACTTTTATTTGGCTCCCCATATGAATTCTCATTTAATTATTTTTTTTTGACATGAAATTATTGAATACATTTAAGAATTTACTTCAGTTCCTGTTCATTTTATAATGTTATATCACTGTTTTTCCTGACAAAGTGAAGACACTGTATATTTGTTTATTCAACTTTTTTAAGGAAATAAATGAAAATAAAATAAATGAATTAACCGATTGGCTTGCGATTGCGATCGGAAGTTAGTTTTGAATATTCACGGAGCGCGAGCCTGCATATATCATGCGAGCTAGCTGCGGGGATCCGCCGGGGACGGCCGTGGCTGGCCTAAACTCAGCCGAGTTCAAAACTCTGTTGCCGATTTGCGCATCTCAGAATCTAAAGTACGTTGTCTCTAGACATTGCACGCACGTGTATAGGCCCCGGTTTCCGTGATCTTCAAATATCAAATCGGCAACGGATAGTTTGGTTACAGCGAGCTAGCTTCAGTTTTGTTATGATCAGTGTGTATTTTTTGTGCAGTGCATGCATCGTCTTCTCGCGTGCACATCGGGATCGCAATGGGGTAGGGACGGGCGGGATTGGCCGCCGCGCTGTGGGGGGAGAACTGCGATGTAACGTTAGATAGATAGGTCTAGGTAAGTACGGACGACGTCGCGTTCGTGATCGTAAGGGATTTCGTCGACTGCGGCCGTGTATGTGCGGCACTAATTATATCTTGGACGAAATTAAGGAAATTTTGGATTAGCATTGATTTAGATCTACTTTCTGTGATTTTTGCAAGGTTTATTATAGGAATTATAGCCGGTAAGAAACGAGTGAATAGGCGGCAAGTTTTACCGGTTACCGGCTTTAAACGACAGCCCTGTGTTGAAAAACCAAGACGGATAATGTTGTCGACGAGACTTTCTCGGATTAATCATTAATTTAGGATCTAAATGAGCAAGCTATCGTAAGTCAAATAAGCTATATATATGTTATTTTTAATTGTTATTATAATATAATTGCAGCAGTTATGAGGATGTAAAGAGTGAAAATTTCGTTGCATATCTCATTCATCGCGGTCCGGTCGAACCGAACCATTTGTTCTGTACAGTCCCTCACAGTACTAAGAGGTCCCCATCCTTCAGTCTCTATAATCGGAGGTCTAGTGGAGCCAGACGTAGTCTCAGTGGAACAACCGACGATTAGAGAGACTGAAGTTTTCGGTCTAGTGTGGCGCTAGCCTAGATCTAGACTACCCAGAGGCCAGAGTACAATACAATGCAATCTCGCCTTTTCAGGCAATTTAAAACAGATCATTAACTGATTAAGATTCAATAAATCTGGTGACTAATGGTGCATTCATCATGCTCATTTGTAGTTTAAGATTAAGTGATTTCATTTCCAGATCGACCCACCCTAAAGAAAAAAATTGGGAATTATCTCGATGAGCCTCAGCCCTCACCAGCCACTCCCCCGCCGCTCCCCCGCCGCTCCCTCGTCACACCCCAACAACTCCCCCTCCACATCACAACCGTGGCTAGCTTTGGCTTGAACTCAGTTTGATGCCTGGCTTGATGCAACAAACAAGCAGCGGCGTCATCGACGGCATCGGCCATTGCACATCTCATATATTATCTACTTTTCGTATTTCAGGCAACTCAACTGCAAGAAATTCAATGGCCAAGTTAATATTTAAAAGTAATAAACGAGTTTCTCTTTCAACTTACCAAAGGCAAAGGCAGCGCAACATGTGTCTGAGAAATAAAAATGATGAAGATGTCGTCACCGTGTACTAAATGCGTACAATTACAAGCACTATAATTTCATCTGTGGAGATGGCGCTCTTTAATTTCCTGTGAATGATCGAATCTTATTGTTCGTTGTTTTGAAACGTGCAGTCTGAGTCTGAACAGAACAATGTAATATGATCTAGAATTCTAAAAGTAAAATGGCTCTTATAGACTGTTGATTCAGTAAAAAATGCAGTGTAAAATGCAGCATCAGCTGTAAGTGGGAGTGGTACAACCAGTGGCGGACCCCTTTTTTCCCAATAGGGGGGGGGGGGGGGGGGTTGAGGAAGGTAAATTTGTGGGTACCATCTAGGGGGGGGGGGGGGAAGATAAATTTGTGTAGACCCTATACCATTTTTTTTTTAAAACTTTTTTTTTGCCAGGGGTGGGGTCTCGTCTTTAAAAACTTTTCACACCACCCCCCCCCCCCCCCCCCCCCTCCACCGTGGATCCGCGCTTGGGTACAACCGGTCTCGCCCCTTCTTTACAACCATATCGCCATTAAGTTGACCCTCCCATACTTATAGACCAAATAGCCTATAGGAACTTAAAACAAAACAACAACAACAATCCCCGATACAGCCTGAATGGTCCTATTTACACAATTCGCATACCTCTGTTATTCTCCTCCATAAACATGTTTTCATCCTGTCTTTTTTTTGTTTTATTTTTTTCTGCATTCATGTAAGTTTACAGTTTTTCGATACAATAATATAAAGTACAATAAGTATTTTTCTGACAATAAATCATAAATTAGCAAATAAATATATAAATAAACTGTTATTTCAAAAACGAAATGATAAACTGTCACAAATACTAAATTTCCTCAAACATTAAAACACATTATACAATTATTTGCGGAAGAAGGACTGCTGTGGTAAGCATAATTGCTTGATGATACGACAGCCCCAGACAAAACTCATTGAATATATCAACACATTTATTAAGCAGAAACGGATAGGTAATTGAAAATACAAAATTCGATGGTGGTGATGCAGATGATGATGATGATGATGATGATGAAGATGATGATGATAATGATGATAATGATGATGATGATGACGATGGTGATAATGATTCGAATGAAAGAAGCAGGGCGTAAATCCGGGGGGGGGGGTGGGGGGGGGGGGCTGCATCCCCCCTGGCTTGAAGTAGGGGGGGGGGGGGTGGCCTGTACAAACATCCCCCTGATATTATCCCCCCTGAAAAAAAATGCTTATTGAGCGGTCGGCTGAGTCGTTGCGATTTTTTGGAGACCCCCCCCCCCCCCCAACAAAAAAAAGTGTCCTCTTACCCCCCCTCCCCCCCCCCCCCCCGCTTATTCAGCGGTCGGCTGAGTCGTTGCGAAATTTTCGGCCCGATTTATAAATTTTAACCCCCCCCCCCCTTGAAAAAATCCTGCGTACGCGCCTGGCGTGTAGTATGTGATGGCTATCGCCGATCATCCCTCCCCCCCCCCCACTCCTCGGTACGGATTTACGCCCCTGGAAAGAAGAGATGACATGATAAAGAATGAAGAGTTGACACAGAAATTCTACCTTGAGTATTCTGATAATAACATCGTTTTAACTTTGGCCTTAAATGAGTAAAGGGAGCAACATGATTTAATAGATTCTGGGAGAGAGCTCCATAGGTCAGGACCATGATGTATTATGGATCTATGGGCAATAAGTAATTTTGGGTTTACTAGATACAAATTTGAGGACTCCATCGAGTCTATCATTCGCATTCTATCATTGCTTTCAGTGTCCCTCTTCATGATAACTTAATTGTTACATTTTTAGTTAGTAATTTATTCCTTGATTGTCCCATACTCATCAAATAATTCTCATCCTCAAATAGCAGTCTCACAATAAATGGTTATCAACCAAATTATTTCTAAATTATTTCCCGACAGTTTTTCGTGCACCAACAATTCGCCTCAAATTGTCCTCATTATCCCACCTATCACACCGTCTTATTCCAACATCTATCTTTCTCTCTCTCCCTCCCTCCCTCCGTTCCTTCCTCCGCCCCCCTCTCTCTCTCTCTCTTTCTCTCTCTCCATCTCTCACGCACACACACATTGTTTGCGATATTTTGTTTCTCTCTCTCCATTCTCTTCCAACCATAGACACATCTTCCATAACAAATCCCGTTCTTTTCCCTCTCCGTCGAGGAAAACTCTTGTCCAACATTGAGTTAAAAGCAACAACAAAATCAAAGGAATAGATTAAGAGGTTTGTGGGAATCTGACGACTAATGAGAACACTTTATTTTATAGCTCGTGATCTGATGGAGATGGATAGTTGTCGAGAGAGAGAGAGAGAGAGAGAGAGAGAGAGAGAGAGAGGAAGAGAGAGAGAGAGAGAGAGATAGAGAGAGCATTAGAGATCCTTGTTTATTTTAAAGATTTTAATCGAAGCAACATATTTCCTGGCAATAATACAAATTAGTCGTATGCACTTTCTTTCTCTTTCCTATATACATGTATCATAAATAAATATGAAGACACTCAAATTTGATCAGTAAGGTGTTAGGAAATAGGATCAATATCAATGATAAACAACACTTTACTCATTTGAATACAATAAGTCTATATTATGGGTTCATGTAACCATGCAGTTGCGAAGAATGGATCCTGACTAGAGAGAGAATCGAAGAGGGTCGTCGGGATTATCTTCATACCATGCATGTTTCCATTCCAAATCTCCCCTTTGCAATTCTAGAAGAATGTTCTTTGAGAGGGGGGGGGGGGGGGGGGGGGGGGTTACATTCATTTTCTACAAATTGACTATAATTATATACTATATCCTTGATAAATATTGTTCATCAACAGAATATCGTAGTGACGCTACACGAGTGTACTATGCAAGAATCCGAATCTGCATTTGAACACACACACATTTACATATATACATATTTCTATTTGTCTTTATATTGATATACTATCAAATTGGTTGAGCCCCTAATCCCCCTCTAGAACCACTAATACAACCCGCTTTACGCTCTTTTTTCCCTACGGTTCTTTTCTTTCCTCTATTCGTAGGGGCAGGGGGCAATTCAGAGCTCCGTAAATAATTGTATGGGCATACAGGCAATACTTTGATCAACATAATTATACTTAGTACGTTAATACATATACAACCAATATAACCATTAGTGGTTTCCAGAAAAGCGGTAGTAGTGGTAGATCCATAATTGTCGTATTCAATAATTGGATGTGATAATCGTGTATTTGGGAAATGTTGAAGCTGTTGATTTTGTTAAAACGTTTATTACAAAATACAAATGTGTATAATCTAAATGCTATAAAAATGAATACAATACTTATAAAACATACATATCAAGTTCACTCCTTTTGTGTCATTCTCATCGGCTTAATACAGGTTCCACGTCGGGAATGGATTATAATGCACAATCTGTGATATCAAAAATATTAAGGTTACTCTATAGACCAGTTCGTACTTAGCACATGTTCAAAATAATTACCCCGAATATCCTCAAATATTTTAAACACGGAGAAGTCCCACTTTAGTTGTGCATTTTAGAATAATCACTGCCAAAGTGACAAAGGTGCTTCTGAATACATTTTGTTTGCCCTCTTGAAAAGAATACGTGCTGTCGGTACATCGATGATAACATAACTTTCATGACCACGAATCCAGTAGCTTTATTTGCAGGTGCGCAGATTCTCTCTACAAACTAGTTCATTAAATTATAAGAAAACAGAGATCGGTAAAATGTGAAAACAATAATATTCATCGATACAACAATCTCACTCATGTATTGTAAATTAGACTTCAGTGCTTATTTGGTTACTTTTTCGACGAGGGTTTAGAGGAAAGGATTGATAGAGGAATTGATGGGCAGAACAAAGACCACCAACCAAGCGTAGATATTGGATGAGAGAGTGATGACACCAGCTTGGGTGAAGATCCCCATGATAATGATAGGCATCCAGCAAAAGAAGTCGGTTCCAACGATGAAAAACAGCTTGCGCGCCATTTTGATCTCAGTGGCCGACTTCTTTCCTGCCGCCTTCCTGCTCGAGCGAACGCTGAAGAAAATGGCGACGTAGCAGCAGATGATGACCAGGAAACTGACGAGGTTCACTCCCAGGTAGATGGCAATGGAAAACTGCCAGGTGGGGGACGTTCCAGAGGCAAGAAAGTTGAAGGTGGTGAGGCCGTAGCGAGTCAAAGTGTAGCTGTCCACCTCCGAGTATACCGAGGAGAACTTGCGGATGAGCGGAAGTCCCACGCAGACATCACTCAGACCGTGTGCGTCAGATTCCAGCTGGTTTAAGAGGAGAGAGACAACACTGAGAATCAATGCCAGAAGCCACGCAATCGCCGCAAATACACGGGAGGACTTGACACCCAGACGATTCTGACTAAACGGGAACTGGATGACGATGAAGCGATCAACGCTGATCAAGGTCAACAAGAAAACCGATGCCTCGGTGCTGAGGAATGAGACAAACCCAGCGATTTGACAAGCATTGCTGGTTCGCCACTCGTTCCCGATGCCATCCCAGAAGTACGCTTCACCAATGTACAGATCCATGACAGCAATGATCAACATGTATATACCCATCAAGAAATCCGACACTGCCAGATTGCTGATCAAGGTGGATTGAACAGAAGCAGTTGCTGTTGTCGGTTTATCCCGCAACCTTGTGAAGATGACAAACCCATTACCAAGCAAGGCACTGATGCTAAGGATCCAGATGAACACTTTGATGGTCATATTTTGGAGGAATGTCCTTCGACATGTGAAGAGCGGATGTGGCAGTTCTCGTGTTGTACACCCGAAGCTTTCTGGAATGATGCAACAGACTCGTTCGTCTCGAACAACTCTGTAAAAGACAGACGAGACGACTATTACACACTGAAGCATTAATTTTCACTGAAATAGTTGCAAAATATGACCACTAGTCTCACTGCACAATTTACGAAATGTGCTGTTACAGCAGACTCTAATAAATGAATTATAAAGTGACGCTTCGAAAATGCTAGTCACTGTAAATTACAAATTTGTATGGTCTTATATTTGGCTTTCTGATCATTATTGCGTTTTTACTCTGATGTGTGCAAGACGACAAAAGGCTTATCCCTCCATTCTACTACAAGTTATTGAAAATCATATTTACTATTATTCTTCCATATTTATGTAAATGCCCGCGAATTCGTAAACAACATGATAACAGAATGCAACTTTGCTTGATCATGCTGTCATAAGGATGGACACTGTCTTGTACACCCGTCGGACACGAGGCGTCATTTCTCTTGTGATATAACCTTCACCAATAAGAGCAGTGAAGGCAGTAATTGCAATGAATACACCTTTCATCCTGTCCTAACTGTTTGCTTGTGAAGAGGTGTCGTGGTCTAGTGGATAAGTCACCGTCCTGTGGATTGCATGCTTCGCGGCTCGAGTCCCTCCGCGGTACTTAATAAATGTCCTTTGGCAAGAGATTAATCTACATTTGCCACTGTCCGCCCAGTTGTTAAATGGGTACCCGATAGGATGCGAACGTTAATGTGGTTGGATTGGCATGTGTGCGCTTGTAAAATGGAGCCTGCCCGGAATAGTCCCCAGGGAGCGGAACGAGTGCTCTATCATGTTACGGATTAGCAATTGAATACAATGACCGGGGTAATAACAGTTATAAAGTAAAGCGCTTAGAAACGTTTTTTGATACTTTTTTTATTATTACTATTATTGCTATTATCATTATTATTATTATCATTATTACCATTATCATTATTACCATTATTATAGCAGTATTATTATTATCCTTATTATAATTTTTATTATCATATTAAAAAAAAACATTATTGCTATTCTATTATTATTATTATTATCATTATTATCATTATTATAATTATTATCTGTTAATTACTGGCACATGGATAATTAAATTTTCACCCAGTCACTGACATGGTATTAAAGTCCACTCCAAAAATAACCCTACTTTCAATTGAAGCAAACAAATCAGATAAACCAGTCAAAAGAAGTTTGAGCAAAATCGGATAACTAATAAGAAAGTTATGAACTTTTGAAAAAATATTTAAAACTATGGAACAAGTGAAATCCCTACACAAATTGCCAATTTGGTTATCAGTTTGTGACGTAATGTCCTCACTTTATATCAATTGCTTTATATAGTTTAATCCCATTAATTTCCCTTTTTAATCCCCCAAAACTTTATTTCCCCATGCCTTTGCCAAGGTTATATGATTTTTTTTATCATATTGCGTGCATGGCATTTCACAAGATCTTTTATGAACTTTGAAGAATTGATACTATTTTCTGAATATTGTGTATATTCATAATTATTGATTTTTTTAATCAAAATTCACATTTTTCATGATTTAACTGAAAAAAATTACCCTATATTAGTGCATCCACACAAAAACATATTACTATCAATCTCACTTGGATGCTGGTGGGAGGAAATACGATTATTGGGGATACCCCCCTTCCTTCTCCCACACTGAGCGAAATATCGGTCGGCTCGATTTTCAATTTTGAAATACCCTCCCGGAAAAATTCCTGCGTACGCCACTGCGAGGGCATCATACTTCATTGAAGTCACGCGGATCGGAACAGGATAACACTGAAAGAATCGAACAAGAACAAGTGGGTGCTAACTTCAAAACATGTAAAATGAACTCGGGATTCTGATAGCTGTAAGTCTGTACTTACAATAACTCAATCTTAGAAGGGCCAATAAATGTATTTGGCTGAAGGCGAATTCTGTCGGAAGAAAGAAGTCGCCTGAAAATAAAGCAAGAAAAGTATGATAAAGAGTTATTTTCGAGGGTTTATATTGTAGGGAAATATTCGTCACAAGTTCGCAGTTTTTTTAAAAGATGATTTAATTAACTTTTCAGATACTATTTCGCTTCTTCAAAAGAATTCCCGTCCTTTCAAATAAAACGACAACCTCAATTTAAACGCTGTCATCACGTTACACATAATTAAGTGGAGGCAGCTCACATGCCTTAGATTTGTTTCTATAGCGTTGTTGATATTTTCATGGCTTTCAAATGAAGGCGATGGATACCCCAGTGCACATTTGGTCATCGAGGCTATAGACAACAAAAATGCTTTCTTATTTCAGAATATAATCTGTGACAGTGTATATAAGCTTACGATATATTTTCCGAATTTCTCATCAATTTTCCAGCATGTGCTCTAACGTAACCTATCGACAACCATTTCGCAGATTTGCCGACATCAATACATGTCACATCATCCTCTCCGGCTAGCAATTCAGTGGCGATTTAATTATTATTATTATTTTCATCAGATGGTGTCCCCCTTCTGCAAATACCCTGGATCCGTCATTTAGAAACTCCCTTGTGTTCATTTAGATGACCCAAAATACTCACACATCCCTCAACGTAGGCAAACCATTCAGAGCACCAGGTTCAATGGTAGTGATCGGATTTCCTTGGAACGACCTGGGGAGAAAAAAAGTACACGTGGTAAAAATCCATTTTTTTGTTGGTGATCCGACATTTGCCTCGGTGACAATTGCTCCACAATATAGTCCTTCAAAAGTTTAGAGGTAAACAGGTTGCGTTTTTTTTTTTTTTGGGGGGGGGGGAGGTGTTAGGTCAAGGGTTGCGTTTAGAGTTAGGGTCCAGTTTGTTCGTTCGTACGTAGAATATCAAGGAGTACATCATCTAGATATAGGAAGATCCTTATTTAGTCAACTGATTGTCACATCATCGAGCTCTCGAAGTCCAGAAGCACCGTGAGGGGATTTGTACGTGATCCATAGTTGGATCTTTCCACAGGCACAGTTTGGCGATGGATCAGCTCCAATTTTATACATTCAATCCAGTTCAGCGACTGAAGTTAGAAACTTGTTAATTGTAGGAAATTTCATGCGGAGAAATAATATTTTTTTAATAGAATAAATCATGTTGTAGAATGTTTTATTAACCACAATGATTTGGAAATGAAATCATGGCGGATCGTTGAACAGTGAAGGATTAAGACAGAGTGACCGCCAGACTGCTAGACCGTTTTAGTTGGAGAGAGCGAGGGTGAGGGAGAGAGAGAGAGAGAGAGAGAGAGAGAGGGAGCAAAGCTCCTAAATATCTGGACCGCCACTCTTTACTTACGCTAAGTCAAGCTTATTGAGCCCGTAGAAAATAGATGCATTAATAGACGTCAAATGATTATGGGTGATAATCCTATATAAAATGAGATAAAAGATGCAAATGAAATCAATTATTTACTGACTTAACCCTAATAAGGCGGGGGGGGGGGGGGCATTCCCCCCTCCACGATTTTCCGATTGCTCGCATATGGATGGCGCCCCGCCGCTCGCTGACTTTTTTTCTTTCGAGTCTTGCGCATCTTCAAAAAAAAAAAATTGAAAATCGGACCTACAGTTACAAGGTCACGTGACCTTTTGTCTTTGCATGTCAGCCCGAAAATCGCTCATTTTTGTGATTTGTGAACAAAACATACGGAAATGTCATTTTTCCTAAAAATAGATTAAACATTGGTTATTGGGTCTTGTTTAAAGTTTAGATGGTTGTTTTGGGAGTCAAAATAGTTGAATTGTAGAAAGAAATGAAATAAAACAACAAAAACAATAAAATACATAAGTTAAAAAAACAATCATGAAATACATAAGAAATTATCAAAACAATAAGCTGGCTCTTCCAAATTTTTTGGTCATATTTTTATTCAAAATGGTCTTATGAATATATGTAGTAAAAAAGAATGCTTAAATATGAATAATATATGATCTATGGGTAAAAATGTAGTTTTATGACCTTATTTGCATAAATTACCATAAATATGGAAATAAGTGAGTTAAACAAAAATATGAAATTATCATATTATTCTATACACTTCACTTGACATGCATGCAAATTTTCGCGGAGATCGGTCTCTTCACGGCCGAGATCTTAAGGGGGGCCATAATGCCCCCCCCCCCGGCCTAAGACCTCAAATAGCCCGGCCCTTTTAGGGTAAAGACAAATATCGAAGAAATTTAAAGATTGATTGTCATAATTGCTGGTTGATCAACCAAAAAAGAGGGGGAAGAAGTCATTGATTTCACAAATTAACTACTGTAGAAACGGGCCTTCAGCATACTTAAACGGTATTAGTATCAAGAGGCTCCAACTTTACCTATAGCACTGTCGAACAGAGATTACAGAGACAAAGGCAGATGTTTCTTTTTTCGAAAATCAATTTAACATTAAGTGGTTGCATTATTCAGTTATATTCCAAGAGCGTCAAGTACTGCGCCTTGATAAATTATGTGCAAACCAACACGACTATATTTAGAATTAGAATGTGGTACAGTGGTATCTTGACTCCCGCGCAAGACAAGATAGGTTCGTTTATATTCTTAAACAAGGTGTTTTCTCAATATTTATCCCGCTCGACCCTTGCTGGTGAAGTTGGAAATTAATGCTGAGGTAATGATAAATGAAAGGCCATCATGGATAGCAGGAGTAATACCTTTGAGGCCATCTTGGATAGACAAGACCTTACTATTCCTTAACAAGCTCATAATTGAGTGGAAATACACTGTTGCCAAAATAGTTGGTAAATCAATTCTTTCCTATTATCAATCATGATTCGAAGTATACAGTTTCTCAGAACTTTATCCATCAAGAATAAACCATATTGTCACAATCATTTCATAAAAAAAAGGTAAGAGCAAATATATGGCAACAGCGTAGTAGTATGTTAACATTAATATAATCATACAATCATGTCAAATAAAATATTAATGATGAAGCTTACAAACTGTCCAATGTCTGCCCCACATCAAAAAATGCACCGGATGGGATAGTTGTCAAATCATTGAATTCAAAATTTCTGAAAGAGAAATAATAATGTAGTCATGGTAATACATTTGAGAACAGTTCATATATACAAATGTAGCACATTAATAGTAATACCCGTTTTTTAAATAAAATTGTGCTTATCATATAGACAATTAGGATGATACAGCATCATACATTCCATGAAGCAAAAGAAATAATGATAACAAAACAAATAAAACATACACACACACACACACACAATAACAGGGAAAAAGAAAATAAAGTAACTAATTTGTGGATTAGATAAGTATTGATAGCTGTCAACTGCAGGTTATTCGGCAAATCATTGAAGTAATGAATTATGAATCTTATTCGTACAAAATACATGGCGATGAGATAATTTATATTCTGCTAAAATACACTGGATTATGTAATAATTATGTTAGTTTTATTAAGTGCATTGAAGGGTGTTCTATTTTGTGTGATGTACACATTACCTTTTTCTTCTTCTAAATCTCGTTCACGGCATAGTGAAGACTGAAGAAAAGCCAGAGGGTGCAATATATTTTACCGTGTATAAATACGATACCAATGAAATGAAGAAGGTACAAAATCCTATAAGCCTACAAGTGCCTGTGTGGACTACGCCTTTCATTGTTGCCAGTTCAAAATATGGTTATCTGTTTATTTTATTTTTTTAAACATGAATAATCTACCTGTCTCTAAAGTATCGACCTACTTACATGAAGTAAAGGCTATCAAGACCTCTAAAGCAGCCTTCGTACAATCGAGTAATCTTGTTGAAATCCAAACTTCTACATGATGGTAAAAATAGACAGTAAAAACATTACCTTTTCATTTATTGTTAAGTAGTTTTTTTCTTCTCGAAGAGAGTTCTGAGACACATCAACAGTTATTACCTGTGTCACGATTTCGGTGTTTAAGTCCAGACATCTTTCTCAAACGTATTCTGGCAGACTGAAGATAGATGCTAGTTATTTTCGTGCCGATTTGTCGATCGCCACGTCGCGTCAGGTAGCTTCAGTCTGTCAGTGCATGTCTGATAAAGGTGTCATGAATTGGTCAAAACAAATGTCACACAGGTAATTAAATTTCGAGGTGTCATGGAACTTTTTTCATTATTATCTTAAAGCCCGTCTGCACTGGTTTGGCCAGGAGGGATTAGACCACCCTGCTGGTGACTGACAGGTGGTTATCTAATCAACTCAGCTCTCAATTAACATAAGAAAAAGAGGATCATCGGGACCAACGGGCATCGCTAATGGGGCTTTCACATATACACTCCGGGGCCCGTACGGCGAGTAAAAACAAACATTTTGGGAATTTTCGGCCGGTGTCCGGCCGGTTGCCGTAAAGTTCCTACAGGCGCCGGGACAGTTTTTTAATCCGTACGGGCGTCATGGTGCTGAGTTGGCTGCTCCCAGCGTTTTTATCTGACCGTTAGGCCGTAGAAAGCCCGTACAGGGCCCGTAGGGAACCTTACCTTCCGGGAGACATCGGTACACCTGCTCATCGGACGGAGCCCGTAATGTTACCGGATAGCACTCGGCTGGCACCCTGCCGGCACCCTTACGGGCGCCTTGCATTTGACACGACCAATTTTCTCCGGACACCCCCCCGGGCGCCACAGGGTAGGAAAAATCGTACGGGGCCCGGTTTATATGTGACCTAGGCATAAGGCATTGTTTTCTATATAGAGAAAGCAAGTAGCTACAAGTAGTGCAGTGGGGCTTTAACCATAATATACTGATACAATTATTCAGTAGCATATAAATATATTATTCTCGTTTGCGAATTGTTATGAATACCTGGAACGATTTATTGTTTTTCTGAAATACAATTTTTTTTTAAATATCTCGTGACACTTTCGCCCACTATATCTTTTCAGGGCAAGCTTTCATCGACAAACGTGACAACATGAATATGATATTCTGTAGACTTACAATCCGCCTAAATTACGAAGACCTTCGAATGTCCCATTTTCAAGAACAGTCAGGCTATTGTGACCGATTTATTGTTTTCTGAAATACAATTTTTTTTTTAAATATCTCTTTTAATAGGCCGTAGAAAGCCCGTACAGGGCCCGTAGGGAACATTACGGTTCCCATGCGGGCTCTGGACGGTGCCCGGACGGCCCCTCACGATTTTGGGGGTCAATTCTCACGACATATCTTTACGGGCGCCTTGCGGTGCTCAAGGGTTCCGTACGTGAACCCTACGGCGCCCTCACGGCCCCTCAAGAGCCCCGGGTGATATGCACAACAACAGGCGTCTGCCGTCCGGGGGCAATTTAAAATGAATATTGCCCGTGCGTGTCCCTCACGGCGGCATCTCGAAATGTACAACGCAGTTTTAAATACAGGAGGTGCGGATACCAGAGGACAAATACAGAGTGAATCAGAAAAAATGTCCCACTTTTTAAAAGTTCTATTGTTTGAAGTATGAATATTTAATCATGAGGTTCATGATATGTCTTGGTAGAGTTATCCTCCCAGTACATTTAGGTACCATTTTCATTTGAATCTCTGCATGCATGACTGAACATCAGACAATCTTTACAAGACTGCCAGATCTCACTTGCGCCAAGTTGCTAGGTGAGGAATAAAATAATATTTTGAACAAAGACAATCAGTTTTTTTCAATTATCCAATTAGCCAGATAGACATAAACACACAAACACACACACACGCACAGGCACAGACACACGCACACAAATGAGCATTCCACTCCCGACAAGGCCCACCCAAACTCTTACTTTGTGTCGGGAATTCTTCTTATCGTAAGAAAAGTTGAGTGGCCGCTGTCGTCTTGGTGCGTATTGGTGGATGTTGTGCTTCATGATGATGATGATGATGATGATGATGATAATGATGATGATGATGATGATGAAGATTAAGATGATGACAATGATGATGATGATGACATGATGGTGGTAGTGAATGTGTACAGAAAGGGAAAGATTTATAGGGTTATGCCACTTAAACATTCAGCGATCTTGATAAAAATCAACGCTCAATCAGAAAACTCTATCAAGATATATCACGAAACCCATGATTAAATATTCATACTTCAAACAATACAACTTTTAAAAAGTGGGACATTTTTTCTGACTCACTCTGTAGTTCAGTGCACCGCACGGCACCTGGCCGGATGCCTTGAGGACCCCGTCCGGCCCCCTGCAGGGCACCTTCCGGGAGACATCGGTACACCTGCTCATCGGACGGAGCCCGTAAGGTTACCGGATAGCACTCGGCTGGCACCCTGCCGGCACCCTTACGGGCGCCTTGCATTTTACACGACCAATTTTCTCCGGGCACCCCCCGGGCGCCGCAGGGTAGGGAAAATCGTACGGGGACCGGTTTATATGTGACCTAGGCATAAGGCATTGTTTTCTATATAGAGGAAGCAAGTAGCTACAAGTAGTGCAGTGGGGCTTTAACCATAATATACTGATACAATTATTCAGTAGCATATAAATATATTATTCTCGTTTGCGAATTGTTATGAATACCTGGAACGATTTATTGTTTTTCTGAAATACAATTTTTTTTTAAATATCTCGTGACACTTTCGCCCACTATATCTTTTCAGGGCAAGCTTTCATCGACAAACGTGACAACATGAATATGATATTCTGTAGACTTACAATCCGCCTAAATTACGAAGACCTTCGAATGTCCCATTTTCAAGAACAGTCAGGCTATTGTGACCAAGCGTCCTGTAATATAAGAACACATAAAATTAAAAGATCCACTTATAGCAAAGTAAAGGGAACGCTTTACAGTCAAATTCAGAATTATGAATGAGGCCTTGAATATTCAAAGATTGATTTCTTCTCATAGTGAACTGCTGATTGTGGTGTAATTCTATACTATCACTCAAAGCTCGGTATTTCTAATTACTGAGAATCAGCAGTTGTACACCAATATCTATATATATGTATATTTATATTACACGATGTTAATGGACATTAATTGCGTAGCTACGGCGGAAAGGTGAAGGGGGCAAAGAGAAGATAAGGGGGAGAAAAGGTAAAGGGTAGGACCAAGGGCGTAAATCCGAGCTTGAGCATGGGGGAGGGGGGGGGGGACACAATTACACAGGGGCGGATCAGCCAAGCCTGTGAATGAACAGGGGGGGGGGGACGTGTCCCCCTTGTCCCCCGGATTGACGCCCTTGGGTAGGATGAGGGATAGGACAAGAAAATGTATATGATCCCGCACCCTTCCTGAGCCCAAATTGATATCCTTCTTATTTCGGACGTTATTCACCGAACAAGGGCGCCTTCTCCATGGTTCTAGTGTCCCTAATTGGCTGAAGGCTACTGTTGAATATAGCTGAAGAGGTAAAAGTTTTATTAAAGCAAACTTACAGTTTCTGTAACCGACAGAGTCCGATAAAGACGCCTGCTGGAAGGTGGCTGAGCTGAGTGGAGCTTAGATCCCTATAAAGACGACCAAATCAAGTTCTGTACAATTTAGCAACTGGCCTATACATTGTCCTTTATAATTAAAAGTAAACAACATGATATGATAGTATAATAACATGATAATAATTATTACAATAATAATAATAGTAGGAATAATAATAATAATAATAATCATATAAATTATAATAATAATAATAATACAAACAATACCTAATTATAATTATTTTGTTTACACAGAAAAGCCTCATCACATATTGTTCCGGTTGTCTCATTTTCGCTCGCTGGACGTATATAGCAGACGACAATCAGCGGATAAGACGACACTTGATAGTGAATTTGTATGTGAGATTGCTTTGCTAAATATAAAATAAAAGAACATTTTCCATATCTTTAAACTATCATTGATATCTGATAATTAAACAGTTATTAAAATAAACCTACCAAACTACACAATACAATGAAATACGTGACTTAAAGTAGGGGAGTTTGATGTTGTGCACAATTGCACCCCTCTGTAAATAATACAATAGTCCATGGCGATCATGAATATTCATGCTTTTGCTTACCTCTGCAAAATGTTTGCTTATCTTCAATGGAAAATTTACGGTGGGGGGTTGGATGAAATGGACATAATGAACCAAGCAGAAGTGATCCATGATAATTCATGCTTCTTATCCTTCGTGTGCTTGACCTATAATCTTAAAATCGCTTGGTAAACTGAGTCCAAAGTTCGACTTGTTTCACATGTGTATTATAGGCAATGACGAGCTTGCAACCTATTTTGATCAAATTACGGTGGGTGAACTTTCAAAAGTCAATGGGATATGAGGGTTCCCATGAAAGAGCTAGTGATAACGTACGTCGGGGTGGATGTGCTTTTCGTTTAAACAAATAATGAATTTTTAACGATTTTGGGGGATAAAATTCCATAGGCTAACATGTTAGGCTGCTGACTCTGACGATAGGGGGCGTTGTGAAATGAGACTAAACGGAGCTTTATGTTTGAAAGATAATACTTATTTATAACTTTCCTAGAAAAGGGGGGCTTAAAAATATCTCTTAAGTTGGAAAATAACGACTGTTAGTTTTCGAATCGACTTAAGTGCTACCAAGTCAGTAATCGTCTGATTTTCAGACCATTGTACTGAATGGTCGTACGTTTTGTGCTGCGCAAGGATTCAATCAGTTTCATTTTTGCCATTACAAGAAGTGGGTTATTGATGTAGACAAATGCTCATGTACCCTTTACGGCTCATGTTATGTATGTTATTACCAAAGAAGAAAAAATCCAGTCAGTCACTCAATAGTGTCTGACAGTGAAGTCTAGCAAGGAAACGGGTTTCCTTGCATACTTTGAATATTAGGACACTGCTAACGTTTCAATTTCACAGATAGGACATACATGACATATTCGTAATTCCTGCAAAGTTCTACAGAATTTGATATTGGCTGCAATAGTTGTATTATATTCAATTCAATTCAAATTGTATTGATTGAAATCCAAACAAATAGGATGATAAGAGTAGAGGGCAACTCCAGTCCACCTGCACACCCCAAATCACTTATGCCTTTGGATGAGACCCGAGGGTTACAGTGATTAAGTTCGCTTTTCACCTTAAGGCACAGGTGACGCCAAATACTTTCTTCAATTCAATTCAAATCAACTCTCATTTATTTCATTCTCGCTTAAAACCAACAAGAATATATATATATATATATTACAAAAACAAAAAAACAAACACATATAACACAAATATAAACAAAAGATAAATAACTGTACATATTTGAGATAAAGAAACTGCCCCAACCTTTTTTTGAAAGAATTAACAGACTTGCATTGAGAGATATCTTTGAAGATGGAGTTTCAAATCACAGGGAAGTTATGTCGTACTGATTTCATTACCTAATTTGTTTTTGATTTGATTTGATTTTAATTGATTTATTGGTTTCTGCATCTTTTTTCTTCTTTTCATCGTACAATTTCATGAACATAATATGGCCATTAGTGCAGAGAATCTTTAAGACGGGTATTGTGATTATGTATCATTCTGGTAATTAAGAGTGAACATCTGAAAAATGTTAACAGGTAATTCATTTTGAAAGTAAAAGAAACCAAGGAGGGCAATGGAGTTATAGTACAAATCAGAAATATTAAGAGATTTCAATTGTCTAAACAGTAGGGCAGAATGGACACAATAATGACATCCCAGGCATATGCGAAGGGCTTTTTTTGCAATTTAAATAATTTATCTAATTTAGTTCGACTACAATTGCCCAATTACCCCGAACACAGCAACACAATAATTTAAATATGAGAGCATGAACGAATCATATAGCAGTATTAATGCTGAAGGTGGAAGCGAGTCTTTTAATCTGTATAATATACCAATACATTTAGAGATACCTTTTGAGTGACTTTATTGACATGAGTGTCCCATCGCATATTATAATCAATATAAACACCAAGAAAATTAACACTTTTAACCTTATTTAACGGAACCTCGTTTATTTTTATAAACAAAGTGTCAAGCAAATTAGTGGAATTTGACTGCCTATGGAAGAAAGTAATGTAATTTGTTTTCTAGGATTTATCAACAATCTATTTGATTTGAACCATTTTGTTACTTTGGCTAATTCAGTGTTGATATTATTTTGTAAAGCTATGGTCACAACTCAGAGCGGCGACAGACTGATTTCTAGCCTGCTCGGTCGCCGCTGGAATTTAGGCATCGCCCCACGAATTTTGGAGAAGAAGTCGAGCAGGCTGTAGAGCCCCAGCGATGCCTGGGCGGTGCCCTGTCGATATCCCGTCGGTCGCCGGTCGATCTTAGGTTGAAACTGGGCGAATTCGGGGAGCTTCTCCGCGCGTCGTTCCGGCAGTGACCGACTAATGACCCATCGATTACCGGGCGGCTCTTGGAGAATTCGAGCAGGCTGTAGAGCCCCAGCGATGCCTGGGCTTTGCCCTGTTGATTTCCCATCGGCCGCCGGTATATTTTTAGGTCAAAACTTGGCGAAATTGGGGAGCTTCTCCGCGCGGCGTCCTGACAGTGACCAACTGATCTCCCAGCGGCGACCGGGCGGTGACTGGGCGTCGAACGCTAGGCACCCTTTGACCAGGGATATGTGATTTAAACTCACATATCCCTGCTTTGACCTAGCGGCTTCGATTTTTGACCTAAATCGCTCTACGCCGAAAGCTCGATTAGGTCAGTGCCCGGGCGGCGACCGCCCAGACACCGAGCGTATTTTGGGCGGCGAGTGAAAAATGAGCAGGCGCTGCCCGAATTTCAACTCAGCGCTAAAACTTCAGCGGCCACCGAGCGATGCCCTAAAACGGCGTCCGCCGCTCGGTGGCCGGGCGAAATTTGCTAAAAACTCGCCTAAATTTGCTAAAAACTTCAGTTATGAGTGTTAGGGAGCGTGTCCCAATAAACAAAATCACGTGAAAATCACGTCAATATCAAGGTATCGACTTGAGGAGAGTTACGTTCTTCAAACACCTGACATTTACGTAAATGTGTTAATACGTTTATTGCACTAGGTAACTTAAAACACACGTACACCAAATCACGCAATCGTCACTGCAATATCACCATTATAATAACGTGATTATCCCTACCTTGGAGACCATGGTTTGTAAACCTAATACTCCCGTGTTTGTTTGGTTATGAAATTACATCTTCATAAACGAAATTATCGCGTCACAGAAACACGTGAAGCGTTAGTGATAGTTTTAGTCAAAATATCTGCGTGAAATTCACGTTAATATTACGAGGCTGACTTGAGATGAATCATGTTCTTCATTCACGTGAAATTTACGTCGAAGAGGAAGTATGTTACTGTAACCCGCGTTCAACCTAATTATTACTCAAATGTTCACAATAAATAAACCAAAATAATGACGTTCTCATCCCGTTTCTGAACATCGTGTCTTGGATCTTCCATAATTACGTCCAGGCGCGCCGGAAGCAGTTTGGGATTACAGGGGGTTTGGGGGGGGGGGTGCAAACATCCCATAAGAGAAAGCTAGTTGCAACTGGTCCAGTTGATGAACTATTTAATGCCAACTTGTAACCCTGGAAATTGAAATGGGCTAAATGATCCACTTGATCCAGGTCAGTTATAATTCAACTGGTCTAGCTGAGCCATTATAACCATTTGGTAAAACTTCCAACCAGTTGAACAGCAACAATACTGGTACGTCTGTATTTCCAATGTAAAGGCATTGGTAATAAGTAGACTTAGGGGGGGGGGGGGGGGTGCAAACATCCCATAAGGCCCCCCAAAAAAGTTGTTTGGTTGTCCTCGACCGCCCGCTCTTCATTTTCGGGCCGCTTGTATTTATTTATTTTTTAAATATTTTTTTTTTTTTAATTCATTTTTTTTTTTTTTTTTTGTATTCGTTTTTTTGTATTTTTTTAATTTAATTTCTTTTGGGGGGAGCAATCTTAAATGCCAAAACATACCATTTTATGCATTTGCAAGGATCAAAATGCGTCCCGTTGCCAGTTTGATCTTTTCAGTACGCAATTAGGTATTTATTAAACTTGCCATGTCAAAATCCTGTTCATTCAAATCAGGTTCTGAGCATTCTTAAACTCATTTTAAAGCCCATCTATACTAGTTTACAGGAGGGATTAGACCACCTTGCAAGGTCACTGGACAGGTGGTTATCTCATCAAATCAGCTCTCAGTTAATAAAAGATAAAGAGGATCATGGGGACCAATGGTCACCGATTAGGCATTGTTTGCTACATAGAGGGCGCAAGTAGCTATAAGTACATACCTGCCAACATTTGAAAATGAGAATTAAGAATTTTTAGCACGGTATGTCTTCAAAAATAAGAAATCTGTACCCTTAACAGGCGTTCGCACATGCAGCGGCAGTGTAACTGGCAATACGCGGTAAATCTGTGCAAAAAAGCTAATACAAATTCGCTGCTCAATCATGCAGCCCTTCAAAGCATGCAATACGCGAACTCTCACATCACGGCATATGATAAAACAAGCTTAATTTCGCTTAAGCAACACCCCCCCCCCCCCCCCAAAAAAAAAAAAAAAAAAAAAAAAAAAAAAAATCCGGAATCTCCCGCATTTTGGGGTCCTAAAACTCCAGAAAAACGGCACCCGATACAAGCTGCGACATTGAAGTCATTGACCAGTTTTGGAAAAATGATGCAATATGTATTGACCCGCTTTTGTATCACATCCAACATGTGTTGGAGCTGCGTCCAGTAGTCATTGAGCGCTATTTTATGACCTACTTTTTGTGGTTAGACTCATTAACCAGGCGACAGCGCCCAGCAATATTTTTTCTACAAACGACTGTAGCGCCAGGTTACCCCGGCCATACATCCAGGGGCAGATCAAAGACTTTACAGGGGGGGGGGGAGAGGAAGCTTGAAATATACGAAATTGCAAGAATGAAGCCTTCAACTGGATGCGGTCCCCGGATAATCTTAGCCTTTTGGCAGATTCTAAGGCCTATCCAAATGCTTAAACAGAATATGTATGTGAACACATTTTTTTCGGGAGAAAAAAAGGGGGGGGGGGCGTGCGCCTCCCAGTACCAGGCATCCACTGGATCTGATCCCCGACACCGAACACCTGGGGAGGTTTCTCGAAACCGTCATTAAGTCTAACTTTTTAGACATCGTATTGAAACGTGTGATAGAGATCTAACACGTGTTTCTACCAAGTCTCCACGAACTTAGACTTATGACAGTTTCGAGAAACTAGCCCTCGCTCTCAATCTGGCTCATCCACGGCCACGCTGGAAGCTCGGATGTGACCGCCTGCGATGCATGCCCCGGACGCGACGGCATGCAGCCCGCTCTCGAGCTAACTCTCCATCGCATCGTGCAGCTGTCTTTCTTCTCGTTCACGAACACGGTTGCCCGACTGAAAGTACTAGACTACATTAGTATTCTGACATCAAGATAGGTCTCTATTATGTGCCCAGCCGTCTGATTAAGGTAGGTTCTACAGTAACACCGTCTTTTATTCTTTTTTAAATAAATCTAACTTGCACATTCAAATGGAAATGATAGCCCTACCTACCAGGTTCGCCGGGCCCGCCGCTCCCGCCCGGCAGGATACCTAGGCTGGTGGACATCACGAACCATGTCCCTGGTTTTGCCCACACAAAGCTGCATTACTATCCTGGCGCTGGCTGTGTATTAAAAACTGTTCATATTGATTTTCAGCATTTCAAACTACACTGTACAAAACTCAACTGATTTCACTAAAAATCGGTACTTTAGTGATAGTTGATGCCCGGCTCCACCCCCCCCCCCCCCCCCACTCGGTGTTATTTAGGGTACGCATATGCGTGTTCCAAGTGACCCCCCCCCCCCTTTTCAGCAAAAGTCCGGTGTGTAAAGTCCCTGCCCCCCCCCCACTCAGTGTTATTTAGGGTATGCATATGCTCGTTCCCTCTTTTTTAAAGCACCCCCTATCTGAGGACTGCCAACATTTTCGAACCCCCCTTTCGCGGGCTTTTCATAGGCTTTTCCTGCCTTGGAGACCCCCCTAAATCAGGAAAAATTCTCAATGTACCCCCCTAAATTCAGAATAATTTCTCAGGAGTCCAAAGAGATGAGAGAAAAAAAAGAAAAATCACCCCAGGCCCTTTTTAAAGAAATCTCTGGGTGAAAAGTTAAATACACCCCTTTTTTTTACAATTCTCGGGCCGGACTTTGTTGCACGAAAAGTACCCCTTTACCTGACATTTTGGTAACACGCATGCGGTCATTCCGACCCCTGAGTGGGGGGGCCGGGGTAAAGTCAATACGGGTCGACCTTTTTCTTTTGTTATACAGGCCTTTTTCAGCACCCCCCCCCCCCCCCCTTTTCAGCAAAAGTCTGGTGTGTAAAGTCAATACGGGTCGACCTTTTTCTTTTGTTACGAAAAGGACATCTTGGTAACACGCATGGGGTCCATCCGTTCTCAGAGTGGGGGGGGGGGGGGGGGGGGGGGGCCGGGAGTTGATGACACCTAAATAGCATACAATTTGTTCAACTTAGGTCTATGTTTAGTTATACTTAGAGATCTAGAATCTAGTCTATAGTCATATAGATCTAGACTAGAAAGACAAATTTGAAAATTCAAATCGTGAGTCTACTGTCAAACTTGCTGATCAACCACTTTGTATACATTGTGTGCAATGTGTTCATTGTGTGCTATTGCTGCCTCTCAGCACGTACATGTAACAGCGCTAGAGGACAATACGCCTAAGCATTGACTCTAGCCTTGCTGGAGTGGTTTTGCCCTGCAGGCCTGGGTGGAATACGATATAAAATAACAAAAACTGTGACTCTAATGATTGCATTTTAGGCGTGGACTTTACGTAAGGTAGTATATGACGTTCAAATCAGATTTCTAATTAATAATCATGCCATATGACCAATGTGCATCAACTTTTCACACGTATAGGCTACTGTCGGTGTCATCATGCATCCTCAGCTCATGGTAGCCGCTAGACGCAGGTTGTAGATCTAATAACATTGATATCACTTGGCCTATAGCCATCATTTAATAATATTCAATCTGAGCTGTATGGCCCTACATGTTATCAGTGCCTGTGATATATGGTGTAATATTGAAGCCCTAATCAAAATTGCGCTTCAAAATGATCATGATAGAAATGCCTCAAAGAAGTAAAAATCTGTTAGTTTGAGTGACCATTTTTACCATACTCATTTTCCCCAAAAGACTGTAGTGTACATGTATGTAATAAAAAACTGTTAGGTAAACAAAAAATGAAATTTCGATTTCCAATCATAAATATTTTGATAATCAGACAGCTAGGCAATCGGCTTGTAAAGTCATGGGATTCCTGACTGACCTAAACGTTTGTAATCATGATTGCAGCATGAGCTAATGATCCAGGATTTTTTCTTCAGAATCTGAGGCAATGTTACCGAGCCACTTAATTGATACCCGTACCCCTATCAAGACTGATAATTGATATAAAACAAAAATTCAAATTTGTTCATAATAACCACTAGAAGTACCCACACTAAAAAAAACCTTACCCACTGGTGGTAGCTGGTAATACTAGTATGATTAGTATTACTATACTGTAGGACTAGTAATATAAACTCTTCTTTCTTCTCATACAAATCACTTTAAAATAATACAAACATTTAACAGAAATGTAAATATTTGATACTGAAGAGATGGCAATTTGGTGTGTCACTCTCGATATGGGTGCCAATTAAGGCTAAGTGACATCCATATCATATTTCATGTTATCACCTAGCCCTAAGGCTATTCTAACCAGTCTAGCGAACAAGCTGTTGGTTGTCCCTGTTCTGTAATTGATCATCTTGGTTGCACTCACATTTATGGAAGTTTATGCAAATTTATGCAAGTTTATCCAAATTAATTGTTGACACTATTGGGACCTTATATGTGACTGTAGTGGAATTCACTGCTGCAGGGACGGATCCAGTCTGCAGAAAGGGAAGGGGCCGGCTGAAAGGGGGCCCAATTCGTGAAAAAATGTTGAGCAACGAGTTAACACCCACCACCCCCCCCCCCCCTTGCTCCCCCCTTTCTCCAGGGGGGGGGGGGGGGGCGTCTTTTTTAAATCTAAAAAAAGGTTAAATTTACCGGTTTATGGGGCCAAGTGAGGGGGTCCCGCGGCCCCCCCCCCAATCTGGATCTGCCACTGCACTGCTGCAATAGTGAAAAACAGACACCATAATCTCTCTTCTCACAGAAGATTTAATATACCTAATGTTAAAGGGAAATCCACCTTATTCTCTAGTATTAGCAAACTACCAGTGGAAGGCTGAACAAATATAAGAAGCACAATGGGGACAATTCGATTTAAATTTAAATCAGACTAAAAGTGACGAAGTTACATGTACACATTTTTGAAGTTGTAAATTTGTAATCATTAAAACATGTAGGTATGGGCTCTTCAAGTTGGCTGAATCAGTAACGTCTATAGGATGTAGTGGCGGACAACTTTTCCATTTGTTCCAACACACAGAATGACTAAAATGTAAATGGCAAAAAAAAAACATACATGTATGACTCAGAAGGTTCTTTATATCTTTAGAGGACCTATAAATAAACTGATATCCACAACGAAAATTTCCACAAGGAAGAAGGCACTTAGGATTATGTTTTGTATACAACAAACAGGAGAGTAAATTATCCATACATTTCTCCATCACGTATTTCAAACTTTTGCCATTCTCTTTCTCTTACAGTGTATTTTTTTAAAACCCAATTCAGGGACTCTTCAACTCACACATGTAATGTTATTTATGCTACATGTATGTTTCAGAGGTGAAGTAGACAACAAACAGAAGAGTTATCAATGTCTACATGAATGTACCAAATTGCCAATTTGAGATTCACATTTATTTAGTGATTTCATATTTCAAACATTCATAACTCTTAGTATTGGTTTGATTTATTTCAAACTTTTGCCATTCTGTTTCTCTTACATTGTATTTAAAAAAAAAACTCAATTCAGGGACTCTTCAACTCATACATGTATTGTAATTTATGCTACACGTACATATTTTGTGTTTCAGAGTTGAAGTTAAATTTTGAATAATTTTTTCCTCATGTACATGTATATATCTATGAATGGTCAATCCCTGCTATTAATACTAGAACACAAGACATATTGAAGCCTCTTCAACAGGTACATTTTGTAAAGCTATGGTGGAGTACAACTGCTGTGAGTATACTCAAACTTGTGTGTGAGTTTTGACAAGGGAAATAAATCACCAGCCCCCCAAAAAGCCTCAAAATTTCACTTGATCAAGGTGACAGAGATCCAAGTTATGGAATTGTATGGAAATAAGATTCTAAATCGTGAAAAGGATTTATATTTTTTAATTTGTGACATATTTCGGGTGTTTTTAAGTACGCTTCAACAAAGAGGTAGGCCACCACCAAATTGACACATCCCCAATTATTAATGATTTCCTGTTCTTTGGATGCTTCTTCTTTATACAAAAATAGAAGGTATTAGTGGGCAACTTCTCTGTGCATTAGTGAGTTTATGTCATTTTTGTTTTCTTACATTTTTATGTAAAACATGTCAACCATTCGAAGTCATGAGGTGATGTGAATGAGAAAATAAAGATAAACATAGTTGATTGTAAACATGGAGGATGATAACATTTAAGATAAAGAATACATGCGAAAAAGGTGTGAAAGAGAAAATGAGTGAAGGAAGAAGAACAACGATAACTGTTTAGATACAAATGAGAAAAATAAAGGCACACACAGGGAAAGAGAGAAGAACCAATGAAAGAAGACAAAAACTGAGTGAAAAGTCATATCCTATGTAGACAGAAATAGGGGAAAGTGAAAGAAGAATATAAAAAACAGTATATGAATAGAAGATAAGTAAAAGATAAAAGAAGGATAAAATAAGAGAACATGAAGCGAGGACAGAAAAAAGAAGGAAAAAGATGTAGACAATAAAAAAGGAATAACATAGAAAATGAGAGAAAGAGGAAAACAGAAGGAAAAAAAGACTAACATAGGGTTATCTCAATAAAAGGAGAAATTTAAACAAATAATAAAACAGAAGAATGTAAATATATGTCACAAGCTTTCTATCTGGGCAGATTTCTCCTGGGTAGGTACATTTTGAAATTCTAATCACCTACTCGTCATCAAAATGAAATGACCTAATAAATAAAATGATGTGATTTTTTATTTTTCTCATCAATGATGATTCATTAATTTTCAGATTTCCTGTTCTTCATCCCAAGTGTTATTATTTGTATAACCGATTTATGTTCTATAGTATTTTGCTCCTAAGTTACTATCCCGTTTCATTCTATAAAATACACGATAAGCAGACTCTAGATTTGTGCAGCTACTTGTACATATATGTACATGTCCACTTTATTACCCCGTATCTGTAGCTAGATATTTGGGATGCCAATTTGAAACAAAGTCTGTCAAAAGTACCCTCCTTTATACCCTATTTCCAATGACACCCATGTACCTGTATTCCTGTTATAGGTGCTTAACATTGCAAAAACTTAAAACAAAACAGTACCTGGAACTTGCAGCTGCAAAGAAAGAAAGAGACAGAGAGAGAGAGAGAGAGAGAGAGAGATTTAAAGAGAGAGAAAAGGAGATCATACATGTATGAGAATAATAAACTGGAAAGAGTGACTATTATTGATTGCAAAAAGTGACTGCAATTATTTGTCAGTAAATAAATTAAATGTAAATTACTTTGGTATGTAGAAGGAAAATTGCAAGGTTCAGAATTCAGAATTATTTTCTAATCTGCCCTTCTCTATCACCTCCGCATTAACATCATCACCCCTTTTTAAATATCCATCTGGTATCCCTCTAATAGAAAACTGAACAGCTTTTGAGCCATAATGCATGGCCATCCAGAGGATTTGTTTATGTTGGGGACCGGGGTAAAATGTAATAAATTTCATTTTCTGTTTTTTATTTTGTTTATGGAAACTGCCCCCCTATCCTAGCCCCCGCTTCGTACAGTCATGGTCCAGTGACAAAGCAATGGCCTCGTAACTGTGAGGCCCCAGGATCAAAACCGTGTCGATGTGCTATATTAGTGCCCTTTTGTGGGGCCTTAATCCTCGTTACTGTCATTTATGACTTAAGGGCGTAGGTCCCCTATTTGATAAGCATAGTAGCATACACATGCTTTAGCAGTCACGCAAAACACACATTGTCAAATTATTATTCAATAAAATCGGAGAATGGATACTATTATCTAGATCTATTATTTTTAAATTATTTTAAAAATAATGCCATGAAGTGGGGGTAAAACAAAAATATTCCAACTATATGAGTGACAGTGTATAATGTGAAGCATCCATGTTGCACTTTCTCCCTCTTCGTATTCTTATGCCATTTTAAAAACTATTTATTACAAATCTTTAAGATGATAAGACCCTACATGTATTGTACATTACATGTACATGTGCACATATTTTCAGAAGAGTCATATTATTGAGTGGAAAATACAGATTTTCTATTCAATTTCCATTATGTTCTATAGATTAGGTAAAGCTTAATTAATTAATATAATTTGAGTTAAAATACATGTTTCTCTGAGGATCCAAAACCATTGAATACTATTGATTACCCAAGATTTAACTAACCATGGTCAGTTATCTTCCATTACCATAATATTTTGCAATTTTTCTGAATTTGTATAGAAATAAATGAAACTAAAGTATA
>JAVYIG010012338.1:0-54312 GCA_035222895.1 Strongylocentrotus droebachiensis | reverse complement strand
TCATTTTCTTTTCTAATAAGTGTCTTATCCCTTTAAAAAAATGACCCTTTTTTCTCTCATCATTAAACATGCCCCTAACTTTAAGCGACTAAGAGCAATATCACCCAAAGTTCGCCTGCATTTAAAGATATAAGCATGTTAATTATCAAAGGTCTTTCAGTCTTCCGCTATGAGAATGTGCTTATATAATTATAACCCCATCAGGATTGTTTTTTTTCCCTCTTTAAAAGATGTAATTTTTCACACTGCGACCTCACAAATCTTAATTTTTTTTCCTTGATCGCTTCGCTCGCTCGCAAGTGAATATTCGGAACATCACAACCAACTGCAAAGTATGATACTTAAGCAATATCTTTTACGATGTATAAAGAGAAACAAAAATGGAAATCATCCCTGATAATGGAATAAGAATGTAGGGGTATATATATACAAATGTCTAAAAAAATGTATATTTTTGCCGCCTCTGAAGTATATGAATTAATTGTTAGTTTAAATTCGGCATGTTTGGGTTTTATTCAGCTTCTCCTATCAGAGTATCTCTGTCGAATCTAGCAGTACATTTCTGCTTCCGCATTGTATGGTATCTTAGAACCTATACGCCAGTGCCAAAATGTGGACTTACAGAGAAGGTCGAGTTCTTGGGAGATCCTGGGGAGATTATTACAGTACTTCTGACGAGATAATCTTACCCTATCTCCTTCTCACTCTCCCTCTATCACATCACCCCTCCCCTCTCTCTCTCTTGCTTCATCTGCAAAATTTCATGTTTATGAATTGTGAATAAAATAAAATCATTCTGTTCCGAATAGAAATCAAACTGCCACAAAATGTTTAAAGTCCATCAAGGTTCCCTTTACATAGTAAGTAATCTTTACAGACAAAGAATACACTAAGCAGATATGATCACTTAATCTCTCATATTTTCTTTAATTAAGAATGAAAACAAATATCTCCAAAATAAAATTGATAAAAAACTCTTGTTATACATCAAAACATTTACAATTATTTGCATCACGCTCATGCACTTGAATTTATGGCTTGCAAGTAACCATGTCATTTTAGTAAACATGATTTGGAAGACAGAATGAAATTTTACAAAAGTGATGAGACAATTATTTCCCACTAGAATCTCCCTGCCAGTTATGCAAGAAAAAAATGCCCTTCAATACATAATAAAGGGTATACCTTACCTATAACCTCTGTTTTTACAAACACCCAATACATTACCTCACTTAATAGTCTATGAATAATTATACTCGTTAAATTAACAATAATACCCATTTTCTTACTGAGTTCTATGAATAATTCTTAACATAGTTATGAGCTGTGTAATATTTTCATCACTTGCTTTAAGTTACTTTTGTTATATTCAAATATCAGAATGAAGTTTCATTTAATAGATATTTATATGTCAGACAAGCACCTAGCAAGAAGAATGCATAGCATATAAACACTTATTAAAAAATAAACATTATTTAAATTTTCCTTGTAATTCCGACATTGACTGATTTTGGTCACATTTTCAAAGTTTCATTATTAACCAAAACATATTATGACGACAGATGAATCATGATTAGGCATATGAAACAATGTTTCAATCAGAATCCAATAATATTTCACGATTCTATTTTACATAAAATTACTGTGATGTCATCAACATACTACATAAGATGCAAATCATTTCACATGAACTAATTTCCAACTGCGGGTACATATAATACAAATGCGATCAAACAAACTTGCGTAAAGGAGCAGCACAGAGAGAAAGAAAGAAAAAAAGAAAAAAGAATAAAAAATAGATAGAGGCTTTCCAAAGTTTCACTCAGGAAGGTTTAACACTGTTTTGGTCTTCAGAACACTATAACTTCTAAACAATTGTAGTGAACAAAAACTCTCTGAAACAGCTTTGTTTCTACAAATCATGTTGCACTCTTAAATGTAATATTATGCAGGTTAAAGTTGACAAGATTTTTGTGTTAGCTTTCAAAGGCGTCCTACAATGTTCTAATAGAGGAGTCCCAGATAGGAGCCCACTGATTATCTTAGCTTTCAAACATAATTACATCCTCATGTCTACGGCAACAGTATTCATTCTGAATTTTATCAATACCACTCAACCATGTTATTCATTCATTTAAATCTTGTGGTTTAAGGATAATCTTGAGTTCCAATATAAATAATTATGACAAAATAAACTCCACCTGAATCCAACACAATCTTCTATCCAGTGACCAGTACCCATATGTATTCACAAGATGCATGATCCTCAGAGATTGCCAGGTAAAGGCTCATTCATATATGCCACAGTAAATTGCTGCACTTTTAGTGAGTAAGTGAGTGAGTGTGTGTGTGTGTGTGTGTTAAAGGAATAGTAAGTGGGGACAAAAAAAGTAGCTGCACCAGAGAAAGGTCCTATGCATACTCACGTAATATCTGTGTGTTATAAGATACAAAAATGTGAATTGCAGGATGCTTTAATACTTAACAAAAACTGCAGCAGTAAACCATCATGGTTTGCAGCAGTGATGTAAACAAGCCACAAGAAGCAAAGTAAACAAGGCATTCCATGAAGTGAAATCTTGAAAGTGTATCCTGGTCATAAGATCATGAATGGTGTCTACCTGTTAAGCCATTCAATATTGTCTAATGCGTAAATATCATTACTTTGAAGAATATGCTGTCTTCAGTCAGTTTTTATTATCATTTTAACATGTGGCTCGTCTAAACAGCACTGATGATTACTTGATAATAATTCACATAAACTTTAGAAAGCTGTTCTTGAAATAAAGTTTCATTGGAAGTACTGGTACTCAAAATTGCCTATCTACCAGTACACAATGAAGACTATAAACATTCACTATATCTTGTATGAGTTTGAACAGGACAGTTCAAATGCTGAACACCATCACTTACATTTTTTGATGTAGAGATGGATCTGTTTGAATTTACCTTCTCCTCCAACACCTTTAAAAGTATATTTAAACCAGAAAATATTAGAAAAGTTATTCAATTTTCTAGCCTATAACATGCAGATCTGAAAAGCTCTAAGCCGCTTCGCAAAATTGACTCCTGTATCATATGGGCAATTCCATGGAAAAGGTTCACTTGCCCAAAAATCATAGAATTGGCAGAAATGATTGTGGTACCGTAACCAATTTAGTATCAAACATAAGATCTTAAAACAATCTATAATTTGATTGGTAAAGTAATATGATTACAGTCATGTAAGCACATGTAAGGACAATTTTTCTTCAAAACTCACTTTTGTAGCAACATTTGGCAACAATTTTGGTCAAAATATCCCCATCTTTGGGTCTCATTATTTCACAAGCACTTCAGATTAATTTTTTGGATAGTACATTGTGATAAATGGACCAAAGACTACTTGACCCCATGAACATATCAAGACAAAGATACAGAGGTCTACTAAAAGTAGTCAAATCGTCACTGTTTTCACGAAGTGACGGTAGTGAAAAAAAATTGCATTCACTTTGCGTTACGTTTTTCCTCACTACCGTCACTTCGTGAAAACAAGGACGAAATGTGTGATTTGATTGGTAAAGTAATATGATTACAGTCATGTAAGCACATGTAAGGACAATTTTTCTTCAAAACTCACTTTTGTAGCAACATTTGGCAACAATTTTGGTCAAAATATCCCCATCTTTGGGTCTCATTATTTCACAAGCACTTCAGATTAATTTTTTGGATAGTACATTGTGATAAATGGACCAAAGACTACTTGACCCCATGAACATATCAAGACAAAGATACAGAGGTCTACTAAAAGTGAACAAAAGTGTCCTTCGTAGTCAAATGTGTATGATTCACTTAATAACTTGTTTCAGGACTTTGGATTTTACTTTTGTTCTTAAATAACCAAAAACAAGTCTGAATGTCATGTCTTTATCTCACCTGCACAGATGAGAAGGGGAGAACAAATAATTATTATTGCAATCTAATCAGGCAGATCATATGGCTTTAATTGCAGGAAAAAGTTTTGAAGAAAAGCTACAAGAACAACTTCTCATGGATTTTGTCAATTTCCATGCAAGTAAACTTTACCAATAATTAAATTTTTCAGCAGTAAATGTAACACTAAAACATGATTTGAAATAAATTGAGTTGCTCACTGAATCTGGATAAATTGAGAAGAGAAACTAATACCAACAAGTCAACGCAAAGCGCAGCATCCCCTCGCAGGGTAAAAATGGCCTATATACGTCAGAGCAAGTTACCTCCATTGTACTATACTATTATATTACTAGGCAAGGAAGTTAACCTCATTTTCACATATATAATTAGGTGTTTTTGCATATTTAATGAGCTATGACCTTTCACCTTTGACTTAAATACTCAGAAATCAAACTTAGGCTGTACGTTTTTTTTTGGTACCATGTACCTTCATATTAAATTTCATTAAAGTCTGTCAAACAATACTAAAGTTATGGATCGGAAACCAGATTCGCACATTTAATGAGCTATGACCTTTGACCTACATACTCGGAAATTGAACTTAGGCTGTGTTTTGATACCATGTACCTTCATATCAAATTTCATTAAAATTTGTCAAACATTACTCAAGTTATCGATAGGAAACCAAATTTGTTACGAACGAACGGACAGACGGCAGCATAACTATATCTTCTCCGACTTCGGCGGCGAGGGGATAAAAACTCAACAATGTATCTCATGATAATAACCCCATTTCACTTTAGTTGTCCATGGGGAGCCTCTTGTTCAAACAAATTTTGTGAAATATTTCACATTACTGCCAAAAACACACACAAAGGTCTGTCATATAATATTGTTGCCCGAGAAGAAAAAAAATGAAATGATTAGAAAAAAATAATAACATGAATTAATAGGGTGGAAAAAATAGCTACAGCATTCAGGTGGATACTATATGGCAAGAGAGGCATTTTATACTATGCAACAATAGTGTTTATCTCTTATGGCACTGGCAAAATAATGATACATCACACTGCAATTCAAATTACATAAATGAAGTAGATACATCCATTAAAAGAGTCTTGTGATATGCATACAAATATAAACATTTTTGATCTACAAACCCCACTAAACAATAATGCTTCACGTGACAAATTGCTGACATTGGCTTTAAAAAAAAAGAAGGTATATGTTCTGCATAATACAACAGAAAAAATTAAAACAAGTCAAGAATCAAGCTGTGGCAGGGCTTCAGGCTCTAATAGCTTTATCGAGAAGGAAATGATGTACTAGTCCTGTCAAAATGGCAATCTTATAAAATATGATCGAAATTGCGGTCTGCAAGGGAGGGAGCACGCCTCATTTGATTCCTCCATAAAATACAATGCACATAATAACTTGGATCAATAATATCCTAAACAACACTTACTAATCGATGATTGTGAGCTCAGAAAGAATAAATCAAAATAGTAGTGGCAAAAAAAATAATAACTATATAAAAATAAAACTCAAAATATATTCATGTTTCATATTTAGATTATGTAAAGACAAGATTGAATTTACACGACCCCTGACAAAGTATATGTAACAGAATATACTAAGTATACATAATTACAAAATTTCACACTCATCATTACTCTTATCTTAACGGTTTTCCAACCACAGTGCCGCAAGACATTTTTAGGGTGCAGCGAGAGAAATTTAGTTACATCAAACATTTTATTTTGGAATAATGCCAATTTTGTGAAAACCCTATAATTGAAACCGCTACCGGTATGTATTTTCATGAGGAGATAACATTTTAAAGATAATAAAGTGTCTTTCTTCCGAGATGATCAAATATGAGACTTTTATCACATATGTATATATTCTGCAGCGAGGTGCCCACATACATAATTGTACCTAGTGTGTTTGGATTGCATATCCATCATATGAAAAACATCTTTATTTTTGCTTGCTTGCAAAATTTAGAAACAAAATGTGCATGTAGGTATGTATACGGTACGTGACAAGTGCCAGAGTGATGCAAAATGTATCTTCTGTGATAAACTTGGGATTGAGGTGACGCACATTTTTAATATTTATTAAAAGGGTGCTGTGATAAACGAAAAAGGTTCAAAAAACGCTGTCTCATCTCACCATTACATATAACCATTACAATAACATCCCTTTGTCAGGGTGTCTCCTCAAAGTCACACAACCAATAAAGTTTTACAGGCAAGCCTGGGCCCCATCTTATAAAGAGTTGCGATTGAGAAAATCAAAAAGACAACCTTATTTTTGCAAACCACAATAGATATACTTTCACGGCTTCATCAAAAAATGACAGCAACCTGGAAAAAAATAAGCCCATGACATAATGAAAAAGATTTTTTTTTTAAGAAAGAACAAATCTTTAACTATCTTGGTTTGACAAAACTTGACCATATTGGTTTGCTATACCAGGCTACACTTACAACAACTCCTAGAGCCGTGAGCGCCATTAAGGTCTTACTTAGTGTTGACATGCCTCGTTTATCAGGATCTTCTATCAGATCAGCTGGGACTACGTCAGGGCTGGTATCACAGGCCTGCAAAAAGAGAACAGAGAAGAGAAAAATAACTAACTAAATTGGTTCTGATATTCTACTTTCATCACTGATTCCAGGATTACTGCATTACTTCCTCTTTAAGAAATCTTTGAAGAATACATGCCTATATTAACAAGGGAAACACTCTTGGTGGTCTCGCCTGCATTACACAATTCGATATGATGACAAATTGAGGTTGGGACATTATTTATAGGCAGGTTGTCCCATTAGCAGGCCCCCCCCCCCCCCTTAAAAAAAAAAAATCCTTTTGAATATAATTAGCATTTTGAAGTGAATATTGACTAAAGCCCCGTCTTAATAGAACTTTTTCGATCTCACCCGAGCGATATGTGGATGAGTAACAGTGGGGGGTCTGATCGTAAAACATGGGGTGAGCTTTTGGACACCGTCTTAATCAGCCATCCGCAAAACCTCACCCGGGAGGTTACCATAACAACCGCACCTGTCTTATCGCGATCAGCTGGCGCGCGCTGTGTACATGTATACATTTTTTCACGGAGATGACGTAATTTACCCGGGTAGAGTTTCGCGAGCGTCTTAATAGGCCGTTTATCAGGATGTCGTCCGACGACACCTTGATATCACCCTGGCTCGACTAGGGTGAGATTTACCTCGATATTGTCCGGACGTTACCCCGATTGACGCGTCTTATTTGGAAGTGGGTAAATGTCGTCCGGATCGCGACTTTATTTTCCAATTTAAGAATCATCAGAAGAATTATTTATTATAATTTGTACCAAGATTGATTACTTTAATGAAATATAAACAATTATTATCTATATAAGGCTTTTAAGTAGTACAACAGATCAGTGTATTCAATATCTTTAGCGCAGTACCCGAATGACTGACCAATATTGTTATCGTATTGCTCAGTTGTCTGGAACTTTAACTATCAATATTGATATCATATCGATTTCATACGAAAACAAAGCCATATATACTGAGGTAAGTGAAATGTTGTTATTTCGCAAGTCAGAATAATATAGATAATAATAATATTGTATGGCTTTGTTTTTGTGTGATACAAGAATATATTGCTCTCGCTATTAAAGACAATATATTCTTGTACCACACTCAGGACCATCCAATATTATATAAATAACAAAAATTGATTTATTAATTCTCATATTAAGTTGTGAAAACATAATCCAAGTCTACTGACCTAAAATGTCCTTTGACATTGACTTTGTGACCTGAAATTTGTGTCATATGATTTGTGATAGTTGATAACCCTTGGGTACAAGTTTCATGGAATTTGAACAAACACTTTTGTAATTATGCTAAAAATTAAAAATCTTGATGTTGATGCCACAACAAAGTCGATATTGTTCTTGTAGTTGTTTTGTTTTGTGTAAATTCACTTGCAGTATTGCCACAAAAACAAACCAATGCAAAAAGAAAAAATGCGTTTGACCAAAGTGGTGTTTTTTTTTTTTTTTCCTTCTGAAATTCCTCCCAGAAAGCTTCTTTGCATCCACTGCTATTACTAATGGGAACCACTGAATATAAAAATTAAGTGCCACAACAGACAACAAAGGTATTTTGACTGACCCAAATATATGTACAAGACTTCTGCATGCCAGATACTTATTGCTATGTAAATGTAATCCCATTCCAATTTTACTCCATAATGGGTTTCAGGTGTAAAGCTATGTAGAAGTTGTTTACATCCAAAAGATTGTCACGATAATGTCGTATTTATCATTGCTGAGCTCTTATTGTTTTAACAAACTAAATGAACTAACAGTACATTTTTATAAAGCCCATTGTAGGCCTGGGACTAATATTTGAATATTCAAACTATTCAAATAGCTTGCTGCCTATCGGCACTAAAATATTACTTTTTCAACTATTTGAATATTCACCCAACAACGAATAGTGATTTTCATATCGAATATCTAAAACTCCATGATGATATTGGTATTTAAAACATCAAAAAAGTACTACATAAAAGACAATACCCAGGCAAAAGTAGGTAAAAGAGTTCCAACACTTTCCATGATTGCACGGTAGTAAAGAGTTGGTATGATTTGAGACAAAACGCTACCATGACCGCATGCATGCAAGTCAGCTGTAGCCCCAGTGGGGTAACAGCTCAACCAGCAAAGCATGCAGAGCTCTGCGAATGCGTGCTGTGGATTGTCTATGTGATATTTTTCTTTGTTGTTGTTTTGAACCTAATGGCCCTAATTCACAAAGAAGGTTTGTCGACAAACCTAGGTTTATGTGCAGTTTCGACGCGTTTTTACAAGCCAAGGTTCGTAAAAACGCGTCATATGACGCAGATAAACCTAGGTTGTCGACAAACCACCTTTGTGAATTTGAGCCATGTTGTCTGACATTTTGAGACTTGTTAACTTGTGTGTATGCATGCAAAATGCAGCTTGCCAGTTCATATCTAACTAGAAAGACCTTCAACTGCACGATGATGCCTCTGCCATTGAGCGATTCTTAAAGATAAAGATCAGTTATGGTCATGCGATTGCATTGTCAAAGAAACATTGTGGAATCAATCAGAAAAGGTTGATCATCTAGCATATAAGTATTGGTGTGTACTGCAAGGTTCTGGAATGATCAAAATGATAAGAAATTTGGCCCAGTCTTCGTAGAGTTACAAGCACTGTACACAGAAAGATGTATATGGGACTATACGCACACGTGCGCGACACATGCGTTTATCTCTCACAGACCAATAGATAAACTAATTTACCAAATATATCAATTAGTAGATGGTTTCCCGGCAACATTTTTATCATCATGTATTAGTCAAAACATATTCTTTCACATGATAGGTAATTAAGAGCTTCCATTTCATTTTTTGAAATTGGGGCGTTTCCAATACTGGTCTTTACCTTTAAAACCAAACAGAAGCAATTTTTTAAATTCAAGTTTGATTGTAATCCATTAACAGGTTCTCAGAATATCATGATTACAGCTATTTTTCTTATACATGTATGACCCTTTGATTTTTGACTTCATGACCCTAAAATCTAATCAGTTCATTGGCTCTGCAAGATATATACATGTCCTGAGTTTGATAGTAATCCATCAGTCTGTTCTAATGATAATGCGACCACAAGCTATTTTTGCATACATAATAAGTCCCATGACCAGAGATGCCAACCTCTTGACACAAAAAAAACAGACTGAGCATCCTAAAAAATCAGATTTTGGAGAGAAAAATCAGATTTTCACGAAAAACTCGACACTACCAATGGCTGGTTGGCCCCGGGCCAGTAACATTTCAGAAAAATGTGATACTGGTACGTACGGTCAAGTAAAATGTTCGCTCTTTCATTAAAATTTTGAAAGAAAATTGTAAAGCAAAGTTTTTGTTGGGGTTGCGGGGGTTTACTTGTACATGTTTCTATGCAATTCCGTGGTTTTCATGGGTATCGTTTTGTTTGTTTGTTGAAAATCCTATTTTAAGAGGTGATATCCTATTATCGTATTCCACTCTTATTATCATACTGAATACGATTAAATCGTACTGGTTGGCATCTCTGCATGACCTTTGACCTCTTGACCCCAATATCTAATCATTTTAAAACCAAACAGAAGCAATTTTTAAAATTCAAGTTTGATTGTAATCCATTAACAGGTTCTCAGAATATCATGATTACAAGCTATTTTTCATATACATGTATGACCCTTTGATCTTTGACTTCATGACCCTAAAATCTAATCAGTTCATTGGCTCTGCAAGATATATACATGTCCTGAGTTTGATATTTTGATCCATCAGTCTGTTTTAATGATAATGCGATCACAAGCTATTTTTGCATACATAATGGACCCCATGACCTTTGACCTCATGACCCCAAAATCTAATAATTATGATACAATATTTATAAAGCGCACAATAAACAAAGGTTTCTCTATGCGCTGTACAAACATGAATGATGAGAAATATAATCACATAAAAGGAATCAACAAAGAGAAATGTACAAATATTATAACTACTAAAATGACTAACTTAACATAGTAAATAACAT
This sequence comes from Strongylocentrotus droebachiensis, assembly GCA_035222895.1. Classification (NCBI taxonomy): domain Eukaryota; kingdom Metazoa; phylum Echinodermata; class Echinoidea; order Camarodonta; family Strongylocentrotidae; genus Strongylocentrotus; species Strongylocentrotus droebachiensis. The sequence goes on along the minus strand of JAVYIG010012338.1, from coordinate 43,775 downwards.
AATGAAACGATAGCTAACATGATCAAAACAAATAACGTAAGTAAGTATAGTTTAAGCTAATTAATTAAGGCCAAAGAAGTGCGTTTTTAGTAAAGATTTGAATGTTGCAGAAGTGAGTGCCTGTCATATGAATTTGGGAAGATCGTTCTAAAGGTTTGGTCTAGCAACTGCAAAAGATCTGCCCCCATAGAATATAGTACTGGTTTTTGGTAGACAAGGTAATGCCTGATTGCTTGAACGGAGGGTTTGGTGTGGGTGGTATTGTTTGAGCAAATCAGTCTGAAGGAGAAGAACTGTGTTGTGCTTTAAATGTAGTTAATAAGAGTTTAAGTTATACTTTGTTGGCAAAGATGGCCCCACAAATTTCTGGCACAAGGAACATGATTAATGTGGCAGTCACCGACATATACACTAGATATGTTCATCAGTTCATTGGCTCAGCAAGATACATACATGTCCTGAGTTTGATGGTAATCGGTCCTTCGGTTCTAATGATAATGTGATCACAAGCTATTTTTGCATACATAATGAGCCCTGTGACCTTTGACCTCGTAACAAAAAATTCTAATCAGTTCATTGGCTCTGCAAGATTAATGCATGACTTAAGTTTGGCAGGAATCCATCAATCAGTTCTTGAGATAATGCCTTCACAAGCTATTTTTGTATACAAAATGAGCCCCAAGATCTTTGATCTCATGACCCCCAAATCTAATCAGTTTATGGGCTCAGCAAGATACATACATGTCCTGAGTTTGATGGTAATCTGTCCATCGGTTCTAATAACGTAATCACAAGCTATTTTTGCATACATAATGAGCCCTGTGACCTCCGACCTCGTAACCCAAAATTCGAATCAGTTCATTGGCTCTGCAAGATTAACCCTTACTGTACTGGGCTATTTTGAGCACCTCGTGACTGGGGGGGGGGGGGGGGGGGGGGGGCCTGGGAGATATATACTGTCGTTATTTTTTGTCGTTATAGCCTAATTAATTATGCAAAATGCTAATTTTATGCATTTTACGGTTACTCTTCATATTTGTCTGTAGACTTGTGAAGAATGTTGAAAATGTATTGAATAAATGTTTCTTTCATCTCAAATTCATGAGGTTACATTATTTTCATGATATTTGAAAATGCATAGGTTAATTTGCATATATTATGAATATACATTCATGAATATCAAATCTAGAAATATACAGGGAACTAGAATGATTACAAAAATTGTCAGACTCCACTTTTTGAATGTTAATTGAAACCCTTTATTCATATGAAACTTCATTTCTAACAGAAAATAGTTATTTTGATGTAGTTAATAATGATAGTTTATGCAAATTTGATGCGATTTTCAAATATTTATTCTTTTTTGTATTTTTTTAATATTTTTATTTCTTATTATATTTATTGTTTTATTTCTAATGTATTCTTTTGTTCTGGAATACATCAAGTTACTTTGAGAAACATATAAAAGCAATTTGATATCAATTGATAGTATTCACATTTCTGCTTGTACATGAATATATGCAATTATAGCATATTTTTGATGACATGCATATACTAATTGTTATGTAACACTTTACAGGTATATCCGATTTCGACGAAAATGGTATCAAAATGTGCGTAAGACTTGAGGGAAAAAAGTCATGAAACGACAATTAAAAATTCTAAGCGGTTGTGGCGCAATCTCCGAAAATGTCGAGGCCCCCCCCCCCCCTCCAGTACCGTAAGGGTTAATGCATGACCTAAGTTTGGCAGGAATCCATCAATCGGTTCATGAGATAATGCGATCACGAGAACGGGATGGACGTACGGATGGACGGACAACGGGAAAACATAATGCCTCTGTTACGAAATAGCCCGAGGCATTATGTTTTTGGATTGTCCGTCCGCCCGAAGCAATGACAAAAATATAATTTTTAGATTCTGAATTTGTATGCCAATTGCATTGACACTTAGCTGATTGATAAAATCAAAATTTTGAATATCATCTATTTCACGATAATCATGTTTAGTAATTTCGCTATGGTGTTTTTCTTTATTGTTTTGATAGTAAGTTTGATCCTATTTCTTGTGGTATTTCTTGTGGCTTGTTTACTAGTTTGTGCACATGCGTAATGTGGCTCACCTGTTGCTATCCAAAAATGAAAATAATGACGTACATAATTATTCAATTATAAATTATTTTGTAATATTTTAATGAAAATTAGATTAGATTTATATAATCATCAAAAACATTAATTCACAGTAAACCTGTTGAAATAATTTTCTCCAATGTTTTTTCCTGTTGGTTTGATAGTCATTTTCATCCTGTGTCTTCTTGCATTTTGTGGCTTGGGTACCTGTGTGTGCGCATAATTTTTGTATTCAAAACAGTTTGAGTATTCCGAACCTCAAATATCAAGATTTTACACATTACCTCAATAATTTGGATCTTGAGAGATCTGAGTTCTTGATGAAGCAGTCGGGTGTTATCAAGCATCTCTGAACAGACCGTTGATACCAGGTCACGACTTCCCGGTTCTTGACAAGACTCTGTCAGGCTGTTGTGTCTATCTAAGTTGCCTCTAATGTGGACAATACTTGACTTGATGTATGCTACATGCTTGTTCACATTGTCTAGGATCAAGTGTGTTTCTGGAAGACTGGAAAATAAAAATTACAATATCAACAAATAATAAGCTGCAATAATACCGACCATAGGCGACCAATATAGGCGACCAAAATAGGGGTGTGTTTTATACACAGGTGTGTCTTATTCACAGAGATTTACGGTATATCAAATTATATAATTTCAATGAGTAAATAAGTATTTCCAGGGAAATTGCCAACCCTACCTACGACTATAAGACTTTTATGTAACCATATATCTGTATTCATTGTGTATCAATTATATTTCCCGGATTCATCTTTTTTTCCATTGTATTGGAATTTTGTATACAATCATTGGTTATGGGAACCAAATTGTACAAGCATTGCTTTTTAATAGGTTCCTCATATTTCATGTTACAGATTATTTACTGCCATCATTGTTTTTTTTGTCATTATGCTTTATCTTGCTGACCTTAATAATATGTACACTGTTATTTTGTGGAATGTAAAACAAAAACAAAACAAAACAAAACAAACAAACAGCTCTGATTTTGATTCAAATCAAACAAGCTCAAAATACAAAGAATTAGATGCTTTTCATTTGTTTCAGTCCTGTTGAATTACCAATATGTGGTATATCATATCATTCCATTATTTTTTTCTGAGTTACCATGGCAACTGCTCTGGAGGCCACACCTTTGTTTTATAGGATATTCTTTGTTACTGTCTATGTTTGTAACTCATCTTTTGGCACCCTGTACACCAGACGTACCGTGTAGGTAAGATAGCAAGAAATGTACATTAGTTGAACTTAATTATGTATGTAAAAAAAGTAGAAGGAATAAATGTTACTTGGAAATGAATGGAATTGCATGGAAAATAAATTAACACATAATCTAAATTCAATTGGTGTTAGTGTGCATATTAGGGACTTTTAGATTTGCACGTTTTCAGCTTTGACTGCAACGTGTGACGTCATTTTAAGGCACTGCGCATGCGTCACGTCGTCTCAGTCGGCGATCGAGAATGCGTCAACCTTGATTTTCCTAAATCTAGTACGATACTAGTATATGCCGCTTGCGCATAAAATATACAGTTCCTCAGGTAGACAAAGGAACATCCCTTCCCTGCTATTATGTAAAAATGTGTAGAACAAGTGTCACATGCATATTCACCTGTTCTACACATTTTTACATAAGAGCAGTGAAGGGATGTTCTACCACAGCAATAGGCCATTTTCGTAATGTAACCAAATTTAATGCATATATAGGTCTTTGTGAAGTGCCTCAATACAAACTATTTCATTCACCTGTTAAGAATAATAGTATTTCAATAGACAGAATCCTAACTGCATACATTAGTTGTTGCCACGTTGGACAAACATTATGGCTTGACCTACCTAGCAACACTCATGCAGTTGCATTCTGACTATTGAAATACTACTATTCCTATCAGGTGAATGAAATAATTTGTATTGAGGCACTTCACAAAGACCTATGCATTAAATTTGGTTACATTAAGCAAATGGCCTATTGTTGAGGGTAGAATGAGGAACTGTATATTTTGTCCTCTTTCTTTGTCTGTCATGTAATTCATAGTGTTATTTCCTGCATACATGTATATCGTCGAGTGCAATCTAAAAGATTTCTAATTGTAGTCAACATGGGCAGTTGAGTAGGTTGACACGCATGATCAGTCGGCGTACGTCGTGTTCTCGTCCACTCATTCTAAAAGTCCCTAACGTCTACATTAGAATCACTCAAGGTGGGTGTCATTATATTTGAAGTTATATACCTCACTTAAGTAATCCAGCCATCTGATTGGTCGAAATTGCATTCATAAACTTCAACTGTTCCTGTAAAATTCCCGGTAACCATGCTTAAAACATTTAATATTTTTAATAACCATGGTTATTAAAAAAATAGGTCAGTCTCCATGGTTACCCCATAGGTTTACATGTTAAAAAATGGTTTGAGCGATGGAGGATACCGTATGTGTGCGAATAATTGGTCGGTAATTTCAATTGAATCTCGATCGATCTTACCAACAATTTTATCTTGCATTGTTGACATGAAGACGAAAATAAACTTCCAAAAACAAAAAAACAACATCTGCCGATAGATCTTGATCTAAGTTCGTGCCAATATGCATTGCAAAAGTAAAAGAAGAGTCCGTATATGGAGCTTTTGCGAAGCATTCATCACACGCGAAGCCGGTTTCAATCCATTTTAATGTATATATCGTACAAAACTGCCAAGCATTTTAATAGCGCGCGATGGCCGAGAGGTCTGAGGCGCTGACTTTAGATACATCACCTTTTGTACGCAAGAGTTCGAATCTCATCTTCGACCAAAAAAAAATTTTTTTTTTATTTTTTAGTCTATTTTTTTTCGGCTTATAAAAGTATTAATGACTGCTTTAATATTCGAGAAATAGTCGTTTTTATACGCTCTCGGGAAGGTTACAATTGGGCTATTCCCCTCGGCACGCCTCGGGTAATAGCACAATTCTAACCTTCCCTTGAGCGTATAAAAACAACTATTTCTCTCAAAGCAGTCATTAATACTATAATATTACAGATAATATGACTTTTAAATAGTTACAACTTTTTTACAAATTTCTCTCATATGTGTTTCCATCAGATACTTAATCAACTAATCCAACCTATGATATGCTATTAGGTTTAATATTGACTATATGTTAACTTTCAAGAGTCAAATTTGGGGTTTCAATTGTCTGGTTAGGCTTAAAAAATCTTTTGTGAGAGCAAATTCATAATCTGTCTATAATATAAAATTCTGTTTATTCCCTTTTTCTTTAAGCAAAGAAAATGTAGCCCATCTTATTCCCAACATATGTAGAGTAGATCACTGGTATCATGGGCTGTAATTTGCTGCCAATGGAAAATGTGTCACTCACCTTAAAATTAATGATGGCTTTCGAATGCTGTTTGGTTCCCACTTTTTTCTATGTATTGCATGTATTGAATCTATGATTCTCTTCCGATGTCCTACTTGACTCACACCAATCTGTCACAAATATGAAGGAGAAAAAAATACAAACAAAATAATGTCTGTTCAGAGCCAGAAGGGCATTACAAGATATGAGTTAAATCTCTCCTGGCTCCAAACAGACGATAAGGTCCATCAAGGATAAGCAATCTCAAAGGATTATGCATAATAGAAGTGATAATTACAGTCACCCTAATACACTTAAAAGTGAATGATCATACCTGGGGGGTGTTTCATAAAGCTTTTGACTTACGACTATAACAAATCTGGTATCTATGACAAATCTGATTACGACTATCGTATCTTGTTATTGAAGTGAAAATACGTTTCATAAAACTAGTAACAAAGTGATCGTTTAAAAAACGATCATTACGATTATGCGCATGCGCAATAGCTCCATTGTGCTTTGCCGTCGTCTGCAATCGATATCATCGTGACAATGAACCCAACTTCGGTGCTTGAAATGTTTTTTTCATAGAAATCCCGTAAGTACATGTCATATTTATTCCATAATACGAAGAATTATATTCATAACTCGACATCTGTGTGCTTATTTATATTTAAATACTTTTCCAGCGGTTAAACAAAGATTGATTATGAGAGCTCGCATGCGAGTGTTTGTCAAATTTCATGCGCCCAAACCGAGAGCGGGAGCTGCGTGTAACGCCCGGGCTGGTTGCGGGCTCTTTTGCATCAGTCCTACCGTCATCCGATGCTGTTGTCTGGAGTGACTGAGCTGTCAGCTGTCGGAGTTGACTGAGCTGGCTGAGCTTAGTGTCGGATTTAATAAATTTAGAACCGAAAATTACAGTTCTATTTTATCCTAATTATTGAAACAGCAACTCCTGCAGTAAACTGCAAGAACCCAAACAGTGTCTAGATCTAGATCTAGATTTCAATATACTCTAGTCTAGATCTAGACTAGAGTATTTCTAGGTCTAGGTCTAGACTTTAGTCTTAGAGACATGCAAGTCTAGTCTACTGTCTAGACTAGTCTAAAATCTAGATCTTTAATTTTTGTGTAGGGTCAAGTCTTAAGACTAAAGAGACTAAAGCTACTGTAGATCTATAATGCAGGGACAAAATATTTAAACACTTTCGGGGGCTACTTTTCAAGATTGGTTACATGAAAAGGGGGGGGGGGGGGGGTTTGAAGGGGGGGTAAGAGCACCATTTTATTTGTTTTTGTTTTTGTCCCAAAAATTTGGTCGATTGCTATTTCGATCTGTTGGGGGGGGGGGATAGGCTTAAATTAATCCAAGGCCATGGCCGTGGATGCCTTTTTGATTGGTCTCAATGCCCCTCTCATTGGCCTTGGAGATTTTTTGTGCCCTTTCCAATTCTTTCTATTTGTGCTGTAATATAGGAATGTGCCCCACAGAAAAGTGGCCTTGCCCTAAAAATATTGAAATTTAAAGCCTGGCCGGGTTAGTCAGGTTTTTGGGGTCACCCATTACCACAATTTTTTTTATTTTTTTAAATTTTTTTTTTGGTTGGGGGGGGGGGGGGGGGGGGTTTCAACCTCCCAACCCCTGCGTACGCGCCTGAGCACAATATCTGTTAATAAATATACGTTTGCCAGCTATATTTAGAATGACGTCATCTTGGACAAAAATATCAAAAAATTTAAAATTAGTAAATAGTAATGCCCTGCCTCCTCCTTTAATAGAAAATAAAGGACGAGAAACTCCCCATTTTTGTTAGTTGGCCTAATAATGAAGGAGGTTTTTTGTGTGAAATCCAAATTAAAACACGTTAATTCTGCAAATGCTCATCAAACTTAAATGGTCATACTCAGTTTTCATTCTAAATATTAAATTCCCCCCTCTCTTTTTATACAGGAAAATGTACATTGAGACTTGTCGCAGTACCAAATGCTTGCCTCCTCTGAGAATGTGCTTGAAACAAGAATGTCCTGGAGAAAACAGACCGTCACAAGAGAAGGTAAGCCATACAGTCAAACCTGCTTTAGTGACCACCTGTCTTATAAAGACCACATTTTTTGTCTCCCTTTAAAATGGTTTCTCATTGAAACATGTACTAAAGGAACCTGTGGGGATGCAAAGGGGTGGCTATGCATCAAAATGTCTAGTAACAAGTTGCTGTATAGTGTTCATTATGTGTATTTTAACTTCCAATGTATCTCTTTTTAGAATTTACATTTGAAGTTAATGTAGAAAGGGGGGGGGGGGGGTCAATAATATGAAAAGGAATGGCAAGCAATATTTAATAATGCTATTATATTTGTATTTTCTTTCATATTTTGTCAATATTTATTGAAGTGTTTATAATTCTGTTCCAGAAGGAGGGCTTCCTGTAGAAAGATCATGGGGTGCCTTGAGGTTCCGGCCTTGAATTTCTGCCCTTTACCTCAAAGCGATGGCCTCTTGGAGGAGCAAAGCACAATGGACTGGTAATTCATAATAAATATTACATGTTTTTTAACCAATCTGGGAAATAATTAGAGATAAATTCATAGGATTTGAGTCTGTCATGGCATTTTTAGTGAACCGACATTTGCCCCTGCAACGACGACTGCTCCAGGCTTTATTTCGTCAAAGGTATAGGGTTCGGTCGAGGGCTGCAATTGGGATTGAGGTGGTTTAGGGTTAGGTTTTGGTCGAGTGTTGGGTCCAGGGATAATGTTAATTATTTCGTTTAATAGTGTAGGAAATTGACGTGGAGCTGTGGTAATAATAATAATAATAATAATAATAATAATAATAACAACTTTGCAGGTGCCAGTGGTGAAGCTGCATGTATGTTGCTCATCATCTGTATTGTGATAGCAGCTTAAACATGATGAAGAGTGGAAGGGGAAATGTATACAAGAGTTCTTTCCATCATTTACAATAGCTTTAGTAAAGTAATAATACACTGACCTGCAGTTTGTGAAACATGTATTGTAGCACTGTATTACCAATTGAAAGAAGTAAGCGATTTTTACGACATTGGCAATTGTTTACTGGTTATGCTAAACACAAATTAATTCTTAACCTTAATCCTGGATCTATAACAAAACATAAATGTATTTAAACATTCCGAACCCAAAGTAAGGTAACCCTAAATCCATTTCTACATACCGGTAGTCCGGTACTGGTATTTTTCAAAGTTGATATTTTATTACACCTTTACTTCAAGTTCTAAAATTTCTGCAAAAACATACCCTGTTGTTCACTTTATAATTATTATTTTACACTGCTTTCATGAACATGCCATAGAAGTGAACTCATTGTATGTCTCTGTACAAACAGGTGCCTGTACATGTAATGCAGAAGCTCATGATGATATGGTAGACAAGACAAGGACCTTGCTGTCTAAAGCTCAGAGACCTGATGACAGTGTCTGAAGTAAGTTGCCCAATAGAAGAGCATGAACTTTCAGTTGCAATTGTCAACCAACCCATCCATGCTTCCTGCAACCCATCCCACTTTCACAATATATTCTCTAGACAACAGTAACCTACAATCAACATTTGGTTTAGTGATTAAGAAAGGCGACAGAAAACGATTTAATCTCCTTTTTCATACTCCTATATAGGAATTTGTTGTTATTGATTTTTTAGAACTAAAATTGTTATTATTATTTTTTTTTTATTTTTTTTTTATTTTTTTTTATTATCATTATTATTTTATTTTTTTTCTCTCTCTCTTTTTTTTTTTTTTTTTTTTTTTTTTGGGGGGGGGGCAGTCAGCCCATCAATACAAGGCCTTATTATCGCATATGGCTATATCCTGGAGGTAGTCGCCCCAGAAGTGTGATAAATAACAAATATTTTTGTTAACAAAAAAATCATGACAAAAAAGCACGAAATATAGGAATGTACTCCTGTCGAGCAAACAGTATGTTAATGATAATAATAATAATAATAGTGTAAACTTATAGAGCGCACACACCGTCCAGGGACACTCATGGCGCTAGCTCAGCAACAGTTCTCTTTAATACAAGTAAAGTAAATGTTTATTTGATAATAGAGTTATACCATCAGAAAATCGAAAAACAATTTTGCAACATTATATAAAACTAATAGCCTTTTGAAGATTACTAGAAGAAGCAGAAGAACATAAAGGAGAAGAAATACACTGATGATGTTAGCTTTACATCTTAAAGTGCTTGTACAATATTTGATTTCTTTTTCTTCAACTAATCTTTTGTTCATGAACAGCCAGCTTGTCAGAATTGGTTACAAAGATGCAAGTGGACTTGTCTTCAGTAGTTAAAGAGGAGCAGTCAGCCGAAGGAGCACGCAACTCCAAAACAATGTGGATACTGGATACTTCTCTCAAGTTCATCTCTAATCAGACATGGCTCTTCAGGAATCAAGATGAGACAGTGGCGGTAGAGGAGTTTGTGACCCTCCTGACTGTGGACTACTTGCAATATACATGTACTAAATTATTGGATTGTAGAACTACTGCACAAAACTCGACCAGTCATGCTTGAACAAATCGTAACAAACACTTGTTGAAGCATTGATTTATGTAACTGGTATTAGCCTTAAGGTAGGGTTAAGCTTCTAAATTTGATAAGAAACTTTGTTCCAAAGGAACCTCAAGCTGCGATCCCCCCCCCCCTGCTATTCTGTTAACCCTTCGAGGAAGGGATCAAATGAATTAAAATCCAAACTTGATTAATAACGAATTGATCTGTTAAATATTGTCATAATTTCAGTATAGTTCTTTGTGTGGAGATCAGTGAATGGATATTTTCATGTACAATGCAAGTGAGGTGTCTATCTTCATTGGAATTCAGGATGTGAATTCCAATGAAGACGGCTTGTTTTTAAGGAGCGAAGCAAGATGGATTGCTGTGAACTTAATGACATAGGGAATGTTTCCCTGTATTGTCGGATTGAGGTTTGGATGGCATGGATGTTGAATAATGTGAAATTAGTGAAAAGAATGGCAGAATATACTAAATTTGTACACCAGCCTATGGGAAATAAAAAAAATTGCTTTATTTGAACACTTTTGTACACAGGTCTATGGAAAAACATAGCAATAACAACACTTACCGCACCTCATGGAGCTGCGGTAACTGTTACCGTTGGTATGACCACTTACCGCTGCTTTTTTCAGCGGTAAAGTTTTATGAAACGGAAAGTTACCGCTGCTTCCAAATTTACCGCTGAAACTGGAATTTACCGCTGAAAATGGGACTTACCGCTGCGGTAAGTTCTTTATGAAACACCCCCCAGATCCTCTGCTTCAATATATCAACAAAATATCTTTAGTATTTACAAGTATAATCAATGACCTAGTACAAATATTTTTTCAACATCTAATTTGTATAAATATTCGTCAAAACATACACTAATTATACAAAAAAAGTGATCAACCATATATGACGGTCTGCATCATTGACAGCACATGATATCATTACGGGCAAGGCATAGATTTGAATGTCTTCTCCTAATCTTCCTGATATCTGGAAGAGCTGGAATATTATAACTTCTTTTGAAGAATTACTAAAAATTTAAGGGGAATTCTACTATTCTTTAAATAGAGTATTTGTTACAATCAATGGGTCTTTGTGAAATTCAAATACATATGATCATGGATTCTCATGGTAAATTTTGGAAATAAACTATTACACAACAGATTTCATACAGATCAGTGACATTGTATTTCACTTTTAACTTAAAAGGTCTTAGGTAATGCAGTTACCATGCTAATACTTGAAAACATCTGCCTTCAGAAAGGAAAGTATCAGGGGGGTGTTTCATAAAGCTTTTGACTTACGACTATAACAAATCTGGTATCTATGACAAATCTGATTACGACTATCGTATCTTGTTATTGAAGTGAAAATACGTTTCATAAAACTAGTAACAAAGTGATCGTTTAAAAAACGATCATTACGATTATGCGCGTGCGCAATAGCTCCATTGTGCTTTGCCGTCGTCTGCAATCACCGTGACAATGAACCCAACTTCGGTCCTTGAAATGTTTTTTTCATAGAAATCCCGTAAGTACATGTCATATTTATTCCATAATACGAAGAATTATATTCATAACTCGACATCTGTGTGCTTATTTATATTTAAATACTTTTCCAGCGGTTAAACAAAGATTGATTATGAGAGCTCGCATGCGAGTGTTTGTCAAATTTCATGCGCCCAAACCGAGAGCGGGAGCTGCGTGTAACGCCCGGGCTGGTTGCGGGCTCTTTTGCATCAGTCCTACCGTCATCCGATGCTGTTGTCTGGAGTGACTGAGCTGTCGGCTGTCGGAGTTGACTGAGCTGGCTGAGCTTAGTTTCGGATTTAATAAATTTAGAACCGAAAATTACAGTTCTATTTTATCCTAATTATTGAAACAGCAACTCCTGCAGTAAACTGCAAGAACCCAAACAGTGCCTAGATCTAGATCTAGATTTCAATATACTCTAGTCTAGATCTAGACTAGAGTATTTCTAGGTCTAGAATCTAGGTCTAGACTTTAGTCTTAGAGACATGCAAGTCTAGTCTACTGTCTAGACTAGTCTAAAATCTAGATCTTTAATTTTGTGTAGGGTCAAGTCTTAAGACTAAAGAGACTAAAGCTACTGTAGATCTATAATGCAGGGAAAAAATATTTAAACACTTTCGGGGGCTACTTTTCAAGATTGGTTACATGAAAGGGGGGGGGATAAGATTAAGAATAAGAGCACATTTTTTTTGGTCCAGGATTTGATAGTCGATTTGATATTCAGAGTCGCTGAATAAGCGGGGGGGGGGGGGGGGGGGGGGGGGGGGGGGGGGTTTGAAGGGGGGTAAGAGCACCATTTTATTTGTTTTTGTTTTTGTCCCAAAAATTTGGTCGATTGCTATTTCGATCTGTTGGGGGGGGGGGGGGGATAGGCTTAATTAAATTAATCCAAGGCCATGGCCGTGGATGCCTTTTTGATTGGTCTCAATGCCCCTCTCATTGGCCTTGGAGATTTTTTGTGCCCTTTCCAATTCTTTCTATTTGTGCTGTAATATAGGAATGTGCCCCACAGAAAAGTGGCCTTGCCCTAAAAATATTGAAATTTAAAGCCTGGCCGGGTTAGTCAGGTTTTTGGGGTCACCCATTACCACAATTTTTTTTTTGGTTGGGGGGGGGGGGGGGTTTCAACCTCCCAACCCCTGCGTACGCGCCTGAGCACAATATCTGTTAATAAATATACGTTTGCCAGCTATATTTAGAATGACGTCATCTTGGACAAAAATATCAAAAAATTTAAAATTAGTAAATAGTAATGCCCTGCCTCCTCCTTTAATAGAAAATAAAGGACGAGAAACTCCCCATTTTTGTTAGTTGGCCTAATAATGAAGGAGGTTTTTTGTGTGAAATCCAAATTAAAACACGTTAATTCTGCAAATGCTCATCAAACTTAAATGGTCATACTCAGTTTTCATTCTAAATATTAAATTCCCCCTCTCTTTTTATACAGGAAAATGTACATTGAGACTTGTCGCAGTACCAAATGCTTGCCTCCTCTGAGAATGTGCTTGAAACAAGAATGTCCTGGAGAAAACAGACCGTCACAAGAGAAGGTAAGCCATACAGTCAAACCTGCTTTAGTGACCACCTGTCTTATAAAGACCACATTTTTTGTCTCCCTTTAAAATGGTTTCTCATTGAAACATGTACTAAAGGAACCTGTGGGGATGCAAAGGGGTGGCTATGCATCAAAATGTCTAGTAACAAGTTGCTGTATAGTGTTCATTATGTGTATTTTAACTTCCAATGTATCTCTTTTTAGAATTTACATTTGAAGTTAATGTAGAAAGGGGGGGGGGGGGTCAATAATATGAAAAGGAATGGCAAGCAATATTTAATAATGCTATTATATTTGTATTTTCTTTCATATTTTGTCAATATTTATTGAAGTGTTTATAATTCTGTTCCAGAAGGAGGGCTTCCTGTAGAAAGATCATGGGGTGCCTTGAGGTTCCGGCCTTGAATTTCTGCCCTTTACCTCAAAGCGATGGCCTCTTGGAGGAGCAAAGCACAATGGACTGGTAATTCATAATAAATATTACATGTTTTTTAACCAATCTGGGAAATAATTAGAGATAAATTCATAGGATTTGAGTCTGTCATGGCATTTTTAGTGAACCGACATTTGCCCCTGCAACAACGACTGCTCCAGGCTTTATTTTGTCAAAGGTATAGGGTTCGGTCGAGGGCTGCAATTGGGATTGAGGTGGTTTAGGGTTAGGTTTTGGTCGAGTGTTGGGTCCAGGGATAATGTTAATTATTTCGTTTAATAGTGTAAGAAATTGACGTGGAGCTGTGGTCACTGGATGAAGTGTCATCCAACACAATTTTGCAGGTGCCAGTGGTGAAGCTGCATGTATGTTGCTCATCATCTGTATTGTGATAGCAGCTTAAACATGATGAAGAGTGGAAGGGGAAATGTATACAAGAGTTCTTTCCATAATTTACAATAGCTTTAGTAAAGTAATAATACACTGACCTGCAGTTTGTGAAACATGTATTGTAGCACTGTATTACCAATTGAAAGAAGTAAGCGATTTTTACGACATTGGCAATTGTTTACTGGTTATGCTAAACACAAATTAATTCTTAACCTTAATCCTGGATCTATAACAAAACATAAATGTATTTAAACATTCCGGACCCAAAGTAAGGTAACCCTAAATCCATTTCTACATACCGGTAGTCCGGTACTGGTATTTTTTCAAAGTTGATATTTTATTACACCTTTACTTCAAATTTCTGCAAAAACATACCCTGTTGTTCACTTTATAATTATTATTTTACACTGCTTTCATGAACATGCCATAGAAGTGAACTCATTGTATGTCTCTGTACAAACAGGTGCCTGTACATGTAATGCAGAAGCTCATGATGATATGGTAGACAAGACAAGGACCTTGCTGTCTAAAGCTCAGAGACCAGATGACAGTGTCTGAAGTAAGTTGCCCAATAGAAGAGCATGAACTTTCAGTTGCAATTGGCAACCAACCCATCCATGCTTCCTGCAACCCATCCCACTTTCACAATATATTCTCTAGACAACAGTAACCTACAATCAACATTTGGTTTAGTGATTAAGAAAGGCGACAGAAAACGATTTAATCTCCTTTTTCATACTCCTATATAGGAATTTGTTGTTATTGATTTTTTAGAACTAAAATTGTTATTATTTTTTTTTTTTTTTTTTTTTTTTTTAATTATTATTATTTTTTTTTTCCTCTCTCTCCTTTTTTTTTTTTTTTTTTTTGGGGGGGGGGGGGGGGCAGTCAGCCCATCAATACAAGGCCTTATTATCGCATATGGCTATATCCTGGAGGTAGTCGCCCCAGAAGTGTGATAAATAACAAATATTTTTGTTAACAAAAAAATCATGACAAAAAAGCACGAAATATAGGAATGTACTCCTGTCGAGCAAACAGTATGTTAATGATAATAATAATAATAATAGTGTAAACTTATAGAGCGCACACACCGTCCAGGGACACTCATGGCGCTAGCTCAGCAACAGTTCTCTTTAATACAAGTAAAGTAAATGTTTATTTGATAATAGAGTTATACCATCAGAAAATCGAAAACAATTTTGCAACATTATATAAAACTAATAGCCTTTTGAAGATTACTAGAAGAAGCAGAAGAACATAAAGGAGAAGAAATACACTGATGATGTTAGCTTTACATCTTAAAGTGCTTGTACAATATTTGATTTCTTTTTCTTCAACTAATCTTTTGTTCATGAACAGCCAGCTTGTCAGAATTGGTTACAAAGATGCAAGTGGACTTGTCTTCAGTAGTTAAAGAGGAGCAGTCAGCCGAAGGAGCACGCAACTCCAAAACAATGTGGATACTGGATACTTCTCTCAAGTTCATCTCTAATCAGACATGGCTCTACAGGAATCAAGATGAGACAGTGGCGGTAGAGGAGTTTGTGACCCTCCTGACTGTGGACTACTTGCAATATACATGTACTAAATTATTGGATTGTAGAACTACTGCACAAAACTCGACCAGTCATGCTTGAACAAATCGTAACAAACACTTGTTGAAGCATTGATTTATGTAACTGGTATTAGCCTTAAGGTAGGGTTAAGCTTCTAAATTTGATAAGAAACTTTGTCCCAAAGGAACCTCAAGCTGCGATCCCCCCCCCCCCTGCTATTCTGTTAACCCTTCGAGGAAGGGATCAAATGAATTAAAATCCAAACTTGATTAATAACGAATTGATCTGTTAAATATTGTCATCATTTCAGTATAGTTCTTTGTGTGGAGATCAGTGAATGGATATTTTCATGTACAATGCAAGTGAGGTGTCTATCTTCATTGGAATTCAGGATGTGAATTCCAATGAAGATGGCTTGTTTTTAAGGAGCGAAGCAAGATGGATTGCTGTGAACTTAATGACATAGGGAATGTTTCCCTGTATTGTCGGATTGAGGTTCGGATGGCATGGATGTTGAATAATGTGAAATTAGTGAAAAGAATGGCAGAATATACTAAATGTGTACACCAGCCTATGGGAAATAAAAAAAATTGCTTTATTTGAACACTTTTGTACACAGGTCTATGGAAAAACATAGCAATAACAACACTTACCGCACCTCATGGAGCTGCGGTAACTGTTACCGTTGGTATGACCACTTACCGCTGCTTTTTTCAGCGGTAAAGTTTTATGAAACGGAAAGTTACCGCTGCTTCCAAATTTACCGCTGAAACTGGAATTTACCGCTGAAAATGGGACTTACCGCTGCGGTAAGTTCTTTATGAAACACCCCCCAGGTCCTTCGGAAGCAACCTGAAAGCTATTAAATTTCTGTATAGCTATATTCAGAGTAATTTAGAATGGGATGTCCAAGGACTTTCTCCTCCTGAATGAATGAATCTGAATACCCAGGTGGTGTAAAATTCCAGATGAGAACCTGTGATTACACGTCTTTTTAAAGGTTGGTACGCCCTCGTAAAATATAGCTTCTTGTAGGAGTGAAGACCTGTCTGATACCTACCTTCTCTAAATCTGCCTCTGAAATCTGAAGGAGTTGAGGAAATGTGACTTCATGGTCTTTAAAGAGTGGGATGAGGTCACCGAGCTTGAGGCCATAGAGGAACAGTTCCAGATCATCTAGGACATGGTAGGACTGATGGTTAGACAGGGTAGATGCTGGTCTTGGTGGTGGTGGTTGGTGGTTAGTAGTAGGAGGAACGCTGGTGGTGGTGGTGGTGGTGATGGATGTGGCAGGTGTTGGTGTGACTGGTGTTGGCGACTGGATATCACCCCTGAGGAGATGACCAAAATTATTTCATAATCATTGCTACCCTTAACAATTCAAGAAAGAATGGCAACTTTTAATTGGATGCAGAGAAGTATTTCATTTCTATTTTCATAGAATAAATGGACTCATCAAACATTTAATGGTAATCTTGAGTTGTGGCAGTGACAAAGCATAAACAAACAAAAACAAAAAAGAAAAAAAGAAATCTCTAATTCTATCAAATGCAAAGACGTGTAATTACATGATATCAAAAGAAAAGAATTTGAAAGTAATGAGTGAATCAGAGAACGAAGATGGAGATCTCAGGGTCCCATCTTACAAAGACCCACGATTAAACTGAATTGACTTCAACTCAACGTGAGTTGGATATCAATCACAACTCCTATAACAACATAGCAAACTTAACTTACAATGATTGGAGGACTTGAGATCAATTTAATCAATTGCAACTTCATACAGGACCAGACGTGCAAACCTCTGGAGTTCATAAACTGTATTCTTTCATCCCAAAAGTTGAATTCTTTAAAAAAGCACGGACTGTTACACAAATCAATGCCTCTTACAGTTCGTACGTACAGGAAGAATTTTTGGTATGGATCATTGGTTGCATATGCATGATTTTGTCACGACTGGTGTGTTCGATGAACCATTGAACATCCCCAAATTGCAGATGTGAGATGCTTGTAGAATACTTTACAGGACAGAATGGCCATTTCACCATTGAACATGGCACACACACACACAAATTTTCACCAATCGTTTTTTTTGTTAAAAATCGTATTTTATTAAGAAAAATCGTACTGTCGTATTTGCTTCTAAAAATCATACAAAATACGACTAAATCGTACTGGTTGGCAGGTCTGCAGGACCAGCTCTAGTCTGATAATGAGCATAAACTTGTCAGAGCTTTTTAGTATACCGTAAATAACGTTGTATAAACCGCCCTCGTGTATTAACCACACCCCTCTTTTTCGCCCTTAAAAAAAATTAAAAAAAATGTTTTTTTGTTTTTTTGCCGAGATTTTTTTTTTTTGTGTGTAAGATCATTACGGTACTGTAAATTAAAAAACAGTAGGGACCTATTATAGAACCTTGTGGTACACCATGTAATAGAAGAAAAATTGGAGGAATTATTATTATAAACTACATATTGAGATCTATCAGAAAGATTACTTTCAAACCAAGATGACAGACAAATTTTAGTGTTGTTCTAGTTTCCGAGTGGTGAGTCAACACACCGATTACCGAGCTGGGAGACATTGCCAGGCAAAGCGCCAGGTGGAGGGGCATAAATTGAAACTTTTTGGGTGTACCGTGTATAAACCGCACCCCCGACTTTGAAATTTTTTCGGCGGCAAAAAAGTGCAGTTTATACACCGTTATATACGGTAAGCAGATATCATCACATCTTCTTAACTGAATACCATTGAATGATTTCAATAACCCTGCAATACACCCAGATTCCTTTTAACTACATGATCAACTATACCAAAATAACATATCTGCCAACCATTCAACAAAAACATTTGGTAATTTCCTATGCCAAAACTGTAGAAATGCAGTTAATTATACACACTTTTATACAGTTATTTTCAGAAAACATGAGGCATGTAGGGTTCATAACACCAGAAATAACTTTCCCTTTCCATCACTCAGTTTTGTTACTAGAATTCAAGATCCCTATTACCCAGTGCCTTCATTTACTTTTAAAGGACAAGTCCACTTCAAAATTACCTTACTTTCAATAGAAGCAGAAAAATCAGACAAACCAATCAAAAAAAGTTTGAGCAAAATCTGATAACTAATAAGAAAGTTATGAATTTTTGAAAGAGTATGTAAAACTATGGAACAATGAAAGCACAAGACAAATTGGGAACTCACTCATCAGTCTGTGACGTCATGTCCTCACTATCCTCTAATTATTTTCTTTATATTGATAATCTAAATTTCCTATTTCCCCCCTAAGAATCTTATTTCTTCACATCAGCATCCAAGTTAAATTGAGAGTAATATGTTTTTGTGTGGATGCACTAATATAGAGTAAATTTTTTCCAGTTAAATCATGAAAAATGTGAATTTTGATAAACTATTTATATAAAAATCAATAATTATGAATATATAATATTAAGAAAATAGTATCAAGTCTTCAAAGTTCATAAAAGACTTTGTGAAATGTCATGCACGCATATATCAATATGATACAAATGATATAACCTGGGCAAAGGTATGGGGGAATCCAGTTTTGGGGGATAAAAAGGGAAATTAATGGGATTAAACTATATAAAGCAATTGATAAATAGTGAGGACATGACGTCACAAACCGATAACCAAATTGGCAATTTGTGTAGTGCTTTTCATTGTTCCATAGTTTTAAATCCTTTTTCAAAAATTCATATCTTTCTTATTAATACTCCAATTTCGCTCAAACTTTTTTTGATTGGTTCGTCTGATTTTTCTGCTTCTATTTAAAGTAAGTTATTTTTAGAGTGGACTTGTACTTTAAGACCATGCTCATGAGATCTATTTCCTAGAAGGCCTAGACTAGATTCTTACCCTACTCTGGTAGGACTACTAGGTGGTAGAGTTGAGGTGGTGCCATTAGCAGTCTTGGACTTGGCAGGATTGGCAGCAGCTTCTAGTATCTCAGCCAACTAAAGGTAAAAACAAAACAAAACAAAGGTGATTTCAAACAGATTTTTTTTTGCAGATACCTAGCCTGCTGTCTGAGCATCAGAAACTTCCAATAGCCTTTAAGTTTCTAGGCATCCAAAAATGTTTCCACATGTTGATGTATTCTTGTACTTTAAACCATTAACGGTTTGCTTTCTAAATTGGTTTAAGAGGCAGATATCTTTATAATATAACTACATATTTATAGACATATTTCAAGGAAAATAATGTCCCATAACTGATGACGCATACGGAATGGTATATCCTCTGGTATGGCAGCAAACCAGTAAATGAGTAGCATGCTCGCAAAATAATTACCTACCCACCCACAGAGAGAAAAGACTTGCTTTGTCATACAACTAGTATAAAGAAAATGTAATCATGTATTGTGAAAAAATTACACTAAAACTCCATACCAACACTGGATGCAAAGTTACCATTCTGTTCAAAATGGTAGAAAAGCAGGAACACCTATATCCAAAACACTCCATCCCCCAATGTCCTTTGCAAATTATAATGCAACATAGAATTAGCTATGTTGTAATGAAGCAAAATGTGTTGTACCGGTAGTTGGAAAGGGAAGGGTTTATTAGACCAGTATTGACCCTACATGTATTGGCAGTGAGTGGTGTTTAACCTTGAATATGGCCTTGTCCCTGGTGAACACATTCTGATTAATAGGACACATGTAATCAGCATGGGAAGGCTGGTCCATACTATTTGTTTTCTTACTTTGTCATGTTTATACTCTTTCAACCTCTCTCATCTCTAGTTTCCTGCACTTTTCTCCCAGGCCTTTGAATCAACCTGCCCATGCTGATAACATGTGTCTTATTAATCAGAATGTGTTTACCAGGGACAAGGTCATATTCAAGGTTAAACACCACTGACTGCCAATACATGCAGGGTCAATACTGGTCTAATAAACCCTTCCCTTTCCCACTATGCCTAAAACAGGATGGGATGTCGACCACAAATCTATTTGTCTGATTAGAAAATTAGAGGCAAATGTGATCTATTTGACAGTACAATGACAGTACATCTAGGATAAAGAGCTGGCAAAATTTTACTTTACCCATGGACATATATACCACTATTCATCTTTGAAAGAAAAAAAAAAACACTATGTACTTTAGTTTCAAGGTAATATGAGAACAAGCTGTGTTTTGATGAGCCAAGCCTTATTCCAGAATAAGCTGTAGTTATTGATGATCCTGTATTCCACTGAAGGAAATTGGAAAGATAGTAGTAGTGATTATAAAAGCAAGTCTGGGTCAAATATCTAAAATTTGGAAGTACCTATAACAAATATTTGTTTTACCATTTTTGATCCGTGTAATTACAAGTCACACTTCTTCCTAAAACGATTTGTCTGCTATGATCAAAGTTCATTTTTAATAATTAATCAGGCCCATTGCCTGTTTGCTTTGTTCTGTTTCACAGATAGGACACTAATTCAATTTGCAACTTGCTCTGACTCTGGTTTCAAGTAGGACCAAGGTTTACATCCCCGACTCCCGACATTAACACAACATACATGTATGTGCAGCAGCAGTGCTATCATCACTCTGCTGAAAACACCTAGAAAGCACACTGGTTCATGGTCCTAACAGTAATATGTGCAGGCTTACCGATGCTCTAAAATATACTCCATCGACAATTGCTCCACAATCTGTTCCATCAATGTATAGGATCAGAGTATTGATTGCAATTCAATTTGAGATATTTTTATGGTCAAGGTTAGGCATGGTGTATTGTCTAAAGTTGAAGAGAATTTGGTTAGTGTAGTACATTGACCATGGAGTCGTTCAACCAGATGGTCCTAATATGAGTGTTCTCTGAGAGGGCTAACTCTATTCATGACATTTTTAATGCACAAGTCTAGGTTAGCACGCCCTCATACGAACATGTACTAAGTATTGGAACATAAGGAAACAGAGAGTTGTCATTACAATGGATATGTATATATATGCAAACCTTGATATGGTCTTTGCTGTAAGCAATGTCTGTAGCAGTACCATCATTACTGCACTTGGTAGCATCTGCTCTGTTAGCTAATAGCAATTCAACAACCCTGGTGTGACCTCCTTCAGCTGCATAGAACAAAGCCTGGACATAGAAAAAGAGACAGAAACAGGGAGAAAGTGATGAGATATGGAGAATTATAACCCGTATCAGACATCTGAGCTGGTCATTTACAAAACCGTATTGCCCAAGTTTTCATTAGCAGTGGGAACGGAAGGGTATATTCTTTGTATTTTCCTTGGTCTCCCTGCCCGTATAGACTTTACGTGTAGAGACGAGTGAAAATATAGTCTCATATTGACCGCGCCGTATTTTGTCATTTTCATTGTGCATCTATTATGCGTACGAGAACCTGCAAACTTTACGCGCACTCTATTGTGACGTAATAATCACACCAAAGGCACACTGTTTGCAGTGTATCAAATATTTTGTCAAGCACTGGATGCCCAGTGCTGGTTGAAATTTTTTTCAGTTCTTTGAGATTGTCATGGTTGATTTATGTATTTGCTCTAGATGTCTCATTTGGATAATAATACAAATATTGACTGGCTTAACTTTCGAGAGATACCACATATATTGCCCTCACAAGACCCGTATCGCCCTTGTCTTTGACTCGGGGCAATATGAGTCTAATTTTGGCAATATATGTGGTGTCTCCCTCAAGGCCAGTCAATATAATATAAATAGACAGACGTACAGGTAGATGGAGAAAGACAGAGAGGGGGAGAAAGGGGTGAAATATGGATAAATAGATAAACCTATAAACAGAGAGAGAGGGCAAGAGAGAGATAGAGGGGAAGGGGGGGGGTCAGATGAAGAGAGAGAAAGGGGAAGAAAGACAAACACACAGAGGATTAAGAAAGAAGGAGTAAAAAGGAAGTACAAGTAAAAGAGATGACAAAATAGAGAGACCATGACCAAGTCAGGAGACAGAGACAGACAGATGTACAGAAATACTCATTAACTTATACAGTCTACAGATTCTGTCAGAGATTAATTATAAATGTTTGGTTTGTCTGTGTATACCTGTCAAAGTTCTCCCCATGTAATATCATAGAGATATTCACTGCTTTGAGAGGCCTGGCTGTTTTATATGCTCAAGGGAACGCGCGCACCTCCTGCCATGACCCTGAGGCGCACCTGGGTGGGCGGCGTGCCGAGGAGTCATGGCGGGACATGCTAGTTCCCGAGAGCATATAAAGCAGCCAGACCTCTAATATTAAAGCAGTCGATATGTCTTTTATATGCCTTTTATATGCCGATTTGAAACAAAAATCTATCAAGAATTCTTACCTTATCGTTTTATTGAGTAAAGATTGGTTAAAACATCACAAAAAATCTGAGACACATGTTGCTTGAAAAATGACTGAAAGTTTCAATCATTTTGGAATCGCAGACAAAAAGCACTGTATGGTGTCCGCGCTTGCACAAAAAACATTCTAACATGTAAACCAATGGGTATCGCAGCAAAATTTTACTGTTTTTATGGTAACCAGAATTTTGAGGGATCTCACTTTTGGGACTATTAACCGGTATTGGCATTTTCGTTACTTTACGGGAATGGCTAAAATCACGACTCCAATTTCGACCAATTAGATGGCTGGATTTCTTAAGTCAGGTATATAAAAGGTTATCAAATTCTACTAAATGCATGTGTGGCAGACAATTTATTCTCAATCAATCAGATCAGAGTATTTTTAACAGAATTCATGACTCGTTGGAGGAGATTACAACCCAATGTGTGCTTTACAAGACTTCACACACTGCAGACCAATTTTTAATACAGTATTAATATCAACAAATGAATGACTACTTCAGGCAGTCGCTATTATTGTTGTAATTGCTGCTGAAGAGTCCTACTGTTTCTTGCTAGTACACAGCCACAATATCATCTGAAAAACCAATCTAAAAACTCTAGGATGTAAGTATTAGAACTAGCACCGACCAATTGTTTTTTGCATATTTAATAAGCTATGACCTTTGACCCACAATACTCTGAAATCAAACATAGGCTGTATTTTGATAGCATGTTCCTTCATATCAAATTTCATGAAAAATCTGTCAAACATTACTAAAGTTATCGAAAGAAAACCAGATTTGTTACTGACGGACGGCAGCGTTACTATCCCCTCCGACTTCATTTGCGAGGGGATAATAATGTAAAACCATATCTTACAGAGTTTTTGTTTTGCAACAAGGAACTTTGTGAATCTGGACCACTCATAAAATTGACAAAATGTAGTATTTGATTTTTATAAATCAACTGGTACTAAGTCAATGTAGCGCCAAACATCTACATAAATATATTAGATATTTATTATGAATATTTCATCGAGAGAGAAGAGCTTACAAAAGGAAATAACATGGGACGATGAGCCCTATTTATAAGCAATTTGCTTTTTTTGTGGACCATACCATATATTTGCTAGGTACTGTGTATGTTTTTTGTATTCAATTTTTCTTTTGTATGTTTTGCTTTAACATGTAGTATATGATTCAATAAATTCAATTAATTTCAATTACATTACTTTCAATTCAATTAAAAAATACAAGTCAATATACGCTTCTACAAGAAAGTACAAATGGCGATACTTACTGGCCATCTCCTGTTGTCCACATTGTTAACTTCTGCTCCACAAGATAGAAGTTTTTCTACAACCTTGACATGACCATGCTGAGAAGCAACCATCAAAGGGGTCATGTGACTTCTGAGTAAGAAATGGATAAGAACTGTCACAATAGGATGATTCTTCTTTGCATTTATATTGAATTCAAAAGAGTATGAAATCACCACTTTAACAAGACTGAAAGTAACAGGCACACAATTTACAGTACACTGCCAAAACAAAAAATAGCAACAAAATGACAGAGAAGACAAACACTTCCTAGTCAACATTGTATGGCATACTGTAAATCTCTGTGTATAAGACGCACCTTTTTCCACCGAATTTTTTTTGAAAGTCAGGGGTGCATCTTATACACAGGCACAAGAATTGTTTTGTTTCTTTTCTCTGCCCAAAAATAGGGGAGTGTCTTATACACAGGTGCGTCTTATATACAGAGATTTACGGTAATGAGCTGGAGCAAAGCACAGTATTGACTGATCACGCGATCTGCATCTCTGTGAAGCTCTTTTGCACCTAAAAACGGCACGGTCAAATTCATATCAATAAATATATGTACTTATTACTTTCGATGATTTCACCTCTCAAACACAAAGTCACCAATGCAGCAGTTCAAATGCAGCGGTTAAAGAGTTTGACAAGAATTTCTGATTTTTTCATAGGGTTATGTGTTATGAGCAACCGCTTGTGACTTTGGGGAGTGACCTTGGATAGTGTGAAAGAGCCTCACAGAGACGCAGGAGCGTGATCAATCAATACTTTGTTTTGCTCAAGCCGATAATGGAAACAAAACACAGTGCACAAAGTTACGGTAAGACAAAAGAAAATGAGACAGGAACAAAAAAGTATGTACAAGAGGAGCATGAAGAAGTAATTTCAAAGATAAAATGTGAACTTTTGGAAATTGTTGCAAAGTTCCTGGCTCCTGCTACAAGGGAAAATGAAAAGTTCCTCATCTTAACAGAAAAAAGCCATGGAACAGTCATAGATAACTCACATCTGTACTATCATAGAAGTATGTTTTATACTATCAAATATGGTGAATATGGACACCAGGGTGAATAAGGAAAAAAAAGAGAGAAGTGTTTTCATTTTTTTTTCTACCAAGGGAGCACATTCTTGTTATTGTTATATCTATAAAGATTACAGGAAATAAAAAAGTTCAGCATCACTACTAAAGAATAAAGATGAATTACATGTTCCAGAATGAAAAACACTTTGTTTACCAACAATACCACAAAACAGGATCTAATGCTATGCATGAAGGCTGCCGAGAGGAACAGCAAAATAAATGATTCCTTCCTCTTTTGACCGCAAACATACAGAATGCAAGTAGCAAAATAGGTTCAGTCAATTAAAAGAGCTGTTCAGTTCTTCTTTTCTTCATGTTACCTGATAGTGATACTGTATGAACTATGAATTTTTCTCATCCAAAATGCATGTAAATACTGATAGATATCAAACATATTTTATTGATCAAGTCTAAATTAGTATCTCATCCATCAAATTTTAAATATGACTTTATAGCAAAGGAAGTAGATAGAGACAGAGGCTCATTACCCCCAGAACAGGTTTTTTGAAAGCACAACAGAGCCATCAACGAATTATCTTCTCAGGTAATTATGGATAGAATTACTTAATTAAAAACAGTGGTAAAAGAGTTAAGTTTGGCTGAAAAGCAAGTCTTGAAAACGAAATTGTACCGTACTTGTTTTACCTTGGATTTCAAGTTGATAACTATGGGATAAGAAGAGGTTTGGTAAGTCCATGAGCTTTAGTGGTTGTGTTGACTTGTCAAACAGAAGCCATCATACTCATATATACACACTTCGCTAGTTGAGTATCTAATATTGACTTTCATGACTCACTGTATAGTGACTGCATAAGTTATATACTGAAAAACTCAAAAAAAGAGGAAAATATCATTGTTTCGCTCTCATGCCTAAGCTCCTCCTGTTCACTAAAATCGCACATGTTCAAAAGTAAGTTTTTGACTCTAAATTGCTAGTTCTCATGTTTTAAATTGCAAATTTTATAGGTTTAATCAAATTCCCTTATTTGATTTAAAACAATTAGTTAAAATTCTTTTAACCAATCTCAGGTTGTCCTGTTCACCAATACTATATTATTTTGATCAATTAGCAGGTGTCCTCAAAATATCCCAGATATATACAGATCATTTAAACATAGAGACGTACCACTCCGAAAATCACTCTGAAAAACAATGGAGGTGGTTCATGAACAGGTTCCTCAGTAGAAAAGAATGGTATATCACAAAATAAACTATAATTTACAGATCTTTCATATGTACTAATTTACTGTAAAGCATTTTAGCATAGAAATGTTAATGAATTATGTGAGTGCTTCAGATTCGCAAAGTTTCATGCTGAAAATTAATTGAATCACAACTGACAGAGTTTTCAATTGTGTCCTATGGCTGTCCTGTTCATGAACGTTTCTGATGTTTCTAGTATAAAGTATTTTTCTTCAGTAGGTTTTACATTTTGTGACATATAACCTTTATCTCATCATTTCCAGACAGCATGTTGTACTATAAACTGGCCCATATATGACCCAATGAAGTCACAAAGGCAGGAAGGTTTCGGAGATAATACTAGTTCCTAGCACCAGATAGTCATGTCAGTCAATTTTACCCAATTGATCCCATCTTATGATTATTTCTGTGTAATACACCATTAGACAGTAATCATTGCTGTTTGTGGTAACCACCATTTTTGTTTTCATGACCTTTTATGGAAACTTTACACAAACCCTAAAAGGCATACGTGACTTGACAGTGCCCTACATGCGTTAGCACCAAAGCAAGGAGAGTCATGTGACAAACTGGCATCATACTAGTGCTGTAACATCACGGATATCTCCAATTCCGTTTAACCGCCAGTCAAAACCGGACGGTTTTCGGTTAAACGATTTATTTATAAACAAAAAACAAAACAAAAAAAAAAACTTTTTTTTTTTTTTAAATTTTTTTAAATTTTTTTAAATTTTTTTTTTTCTTCACCGACTCTGTCGGCAGCAAGCCAGGTCCGTGTGAAAAAGCGGGAAGGAATATTATTTGTGCTTGTGAACTTGTCATAAATAATAGTAACAATGTCGATTTTAGAGGAATGTATAAGATCATTAATGTAAAGTAAAAAAAGTAGAGGACCTAGGATAGAACCTTGTGGTAGGCCATGTGTTCAAGTTGGATGAATTATTATTATAAATTACATATTGAGATCTATTACAAAGATTACTTTCAAACCAAGATGACAGACAAATTGGAGTGTTGTTCTAGTTTCAGAGTGGTGAGTCAACACACAGATTACTGAGCTGGGAGACATTGCCAGGCATAGTGCCAGGTGTAGGGGCATAAATCGAAACTTTAAACAAAAAAAAATATTTAAAAAAAAAAAAAAAAAAAAAAAAAAAAAATTAAAAAAAAAAAAAAAACGGGTAAACGAAACCGTCCAATTGAAAACGGAATCCGCCATGGGCGGTCGGATACCGGACGGTTAAATGTTTGACTACAGCACTACATCATACTGAAGTTTGCTTTTACACTGCAAAAAATCAGTAAAACTTTGGCAGACGTTTAAAAAATCCACACTCAAGGGTGAATTTTTGTACTTCGATTTTGTTGTTGTTGATGTGTTTGCCGGTTTTCCGGTTGTATGCAAAAAAATATGCCCGCAGATATCACACTTTGTTGAGAATTACTGGTGAGCACCCGAATGTGAGAAATATCAATGATTTTTTGTTGCAGTGTAAATGTAGCTATTATTGTTGTAAATGCAACATGTTGCACTTGAGAATAAATCAACTCAATTGAGTAGATCACCCAAATCACATATTTTCTTTCTGTCATTTGTACTTGATCAATGTTCCATGAAAATATGCTTGATATGCATAATACATTCATGGTAATCCAACCACAAATGTGCTTTCTTTCTCTCTGAGAATCAACAAAGCCTTATTACATTAAGAAAGAGCATGAGTACTGTGTGTACCATGCTAAAGTGAAACAAGTTGTGAGTGAACTGCTTTGATCTGGCACATCATGATAAGTCCCTGGACACCTCCGCCCACATAAAATGTTTCCGGGCTGGTAAATTGGCAACATTACTGCAGCATTAGATCAGCAAATATTGTGGTTAGAAGGAAAGAAGAAAAAGTCAAAGGATGTATCAAGAAGGAAGCTATAATAGTCAATGTATGGGGATTTAAACATTCCCAGCAAAGATCACAACAAATCCTTCTACTACTCAGTAAATTTTATGAACATCCTCTACTCTTAAAACCAATGGTTAGAGATAAATATGTAATCACCCATTTAGACATTTATAGCTGGCTATGACTTATTATCAAGACTACCTTCTCAATATTGCTACTTCCCACCTACCAAATAAAGTTTCCTTCTATTTTGAAAATCTGGAGCAGGGCTCTCACTTAAAGGTAAAGACAAGTATTGGAAACGCCCCAATTACAAAAAATGAAATGGAAGCTCTTATTACCAATCATGTGAAAGAGTATGTTTTGACAAATACATGATGATAAACAAATTGCCGGGAAACCGCCTACTAATTGATATATTTGGTAAATTTATAAGGCTGTGCATAACAGTGTAATGAGGTACCCGAGTACACTCCCAGGCTTACAGGCGAATACTCGAGTATTCGGACGCCATGTTTTTTTATATTTTTTTTTGAATTTTTTTGATTTTTTTTGATTTTTTTTGATTTTTTTGATTTTTTTACTTTTTTTGACTTTTTTTTCTTTTTTGACTTTTTTTGCCACTACCATACCACTCGGCAGTTTCTTAGATCCCTCGCCCAAAACGCATGCAATTTTACCCAATTTTACTTTGAGTTGCAGTTGAAGGCGCCGATTTAATAAGAATAATAACAGTAAACAATGCTGTTTTAAAAACCAAAGATGGCAGAATAATCCATTTTCCTCCAAGTCCAAACAGAAATCTGGACATTTGGTCCCAGTTTCTGAAAGGTGAGTTTGACAGTGCTTGAGTTGGGAAACATTTTTACCGACGGTACCATGCCAGCGGCTGCCGCTCTCCCTGGCACGGGTAAGCGTGGGCCTGGACATTTTTTTTTTTTTTTTTTTTTTTTTTTAATTTTTTTTTTTTTGCGGCCGAATATTCGGGTACGAGAAATCGTACCCGAGTAGTTGTCAACCGTGCGGGTACTCGAGCATTCGACTACCCGTCGCAGCCTTACTATTGGTGTGTGAGAGATAAACGCACGTGTCACGCACATGTGCGTAGTCCCATATACATCTTTCTGTGTACAGTGCTTGTAACTTTACGAAGACTGGGCCAAATTTCTTATCATTTTGATGATTCCAGAACCTTGCAGTACACACCAATACTTATATGCTAGATGATCAATGCAATTTCTTTCACAATGCAATCGCATGACCATAACTGGTCTTTATCTTTAACTTTTTTTCTTTGTTGCCATCCTACATGTATATAGTTTTTGAGGTTGCCAAATGGCAGTTTAGGTGGTCACAGTGAACAGGTGAAAAGATACCGTACGCGCAAGGGCTTATGTACATACAGGGTATTATATTATATTAGGTATCTATGACAAGCGCATGCGCAGAAGGATGATGAACATGCGGTGCGCGGAGCTGGCAGGCCGGAACAGGGTGCTCCTGGCGCCCCCGCTCTCCGCTCTGGCGGCGCAAGCGGTGGATAGCTGGCATTGTCTGCTGCTCATCATTTCAAGCTTTGATTTCACACCTCTATTCATGAAAACTATATAAAAATTGTGGCAATCATGATGGAAGCAAGCATGATGCGATGATCTACAATGCATGAAGTCTAAAGAATGTCTAGTTTCAGCTAATTGACTGCCAGAAACTTGGTCCCTACGCTCCGGTTCGCATCCGCGTAAATTTACGTTTTTTACGTACTCACGACATGGTAAGATGGTAAGGGATTGATTGAATTATTTACAACCAAATTTGTGTATACATTTTAAACGTTTTATGGTTTATATTACTGGGGGGGGGGGGGTTGTCACCCAAGACAGGACTTTCAGGTTGCCCGGTGGCGTTTTAGTTGGTCAATGGCACCCGGGGAGCTGCTAATTTCAAGCCCTGTGGAAGAATATCCCAGATATATCTTGATAAAAAAAAATACAGTGAACTATCATCTATTTGGAGTAAGAAGGAATTAAGGGTTGTGCTTCTTTGGCTCCAAACAGAAGATATATCATATCCATAATTCTATATCTATTGAATCTGAATATTAGTTTACAATTTGCTTTTAATGTTTGTTTTTACAAGGAGTGGGGTAATACATAGGAGATTAAACTGATAAACAGTCATATCTAATTGTCATTAGTAACATGGAGTGTTCTAATCATTTTTTATTCTCATTATTTATATTTTTTAATCAGGAAGGAACTATTTCCATTAGTGTAGAAGTCTTCTTTCTTTTTTATTACGTTTAAGTTTATTAAGTACACAGGGGCTATTTTTAAGACTTGCTATAAGTATAACAAAACAAAAAAAAGGAATTTTTTAGGGCATTATTGTTAATCTGTTTAGCAGAGCTCTTTTTTATGATTACCAAAGCTATTTATATACATTTTCAGAGCTTGTTGAAAGCTCACTGCTCCCTTTTTTTAATAAAAATCAATTAAGCTTTTACAACATTCTGAAACTGCAAATTCTGTCAACCTGTTAGGAGCTAGAAGGGCACTCTACATTAAAGTATCTATGAATTTTTGTTTTTTCCGGGGGCTACTTTTGAAACTTGCCTGCATGAAATTAACACTCTAAAATTTGTTTTGCATTGAACTCTATGCAAATTTACAGGAGCTCTTTTCTGATTTACGGGGGCTCTTTTAGGCATTTCGGGGGCTATTTCGCCCCGAGCCCCCGTGTATTTTTTTCACTGGAAGATATCATCTCTATATGTATTACATCTATCGAACAGACAAGTTCAATTAAGCAATATTTCTTTAAGTCAAGTTAACGCCACTATAACTCGACAATGGGATGATACACTCAATAGCAGGGGGAGGGGTCTTGTTACATTAATATATTGAACAATGTGTGATGTTGCAATTTTATTGACGAATTGCAAACTCTTTTTTAGGGGGGGGGGGTGTCCTATATTTGATTGTATTTTTATAGCTCATCAATATCAACCGTTCCTATATTTGCCTTTCCTCTTTAAATATGCTTACTCTTTTTGCTTTTGATGACATATTTGAATTGACACATGTTATAGAAATCTACAATGCACACAGTTGGAGTAAACATACCTGGACATCTCTTTCTCAATATTAAGAAATGGACCTTGTTTCAATGTATTTAATTCTAAACATTGAACTAGAAGTGTGATATTTGATGAGCAAGCACTGGGCCAGCTTTCAAGAGAATATTTAGGTTAAAGGAATCTAGGTATTCAAGTCTATTGTGAAAGGCAATTTTTATGAGCAATATGGGTTTCAATAGATGACTGATCTGTGCACACATGCATAGAATTGAGAGATGTGGACAATATATTAAAGGAACTGAAATGCAGAAAGTATTCATTCTGCAGGTTGTCGAAAGGATGGATTTGTTACACATTGATTTCATTGTACTACACCTGTAGTTCAGACTCTAAATTCCCGGGGGAGGGGGGGGGGGGTGGTGGTAATCAAGATTTCATTTGGACGGGGGTGTGCCGCTCAAACCTCGAAACCCCTACCAATTATTATGAGTTCATTTAGGGGCATTTTTCTAGAAAAAACAAACCCATTTTTAATGGCATTTTTGTTAAATGTGGGACCCATGTTTAGGGACTTTTTGTGAAAAAGTGACCCATTAAAACTGCACCCCCACCCCACCCCCCCCCCCCCCCCCCGGGCTAAATTCTTTTCAAGAAAAGCTGCTGTCAGCTTTCCTTTCTTTCCTAGACATCACCAGATAACGAATTAAGCAACATAAATGAAGATTCCAATATGTCTCCTCTATTTACATCATTTTATGCTAAAATAAAAGCTTTCAAAGGAAGTGGAGAATCAAAGCAAGTCCTAGAAATGTGGCATTGTTGGCAATTAACAAAGCAGTATTACTGAAAATAAAACTGTTTCCTCTATGGGATGATCTATATTCTATAGACAGGAGGAGGAGGGGGAGACAATATACAACTGTTTGAAATATCAGGATAATTAATGAAGAAAAAACATATGGTTCAGCTGGAAACATACATTGTACATTAAAACAAATAGACATACATGTAAGGAGAGGAGAAGAAGAAATAAAGAGAGAGAGAGAGAGAGGGAGGGAGTGAGTGAGTGAGTGAGTGAGTGAGTGAGTGAGTGAGTGAGTGAGTGAGTGAGTGAGTGAGTGAGGGAGGGAGGGAGGGAGACAGAGAGAGAGAGAGACACACAGAGAGAGAGAGAGACATACATACAGAGACAGACACAGAAAGAGAGGAGAGAGAGAGAGAGAGAGAGAGTAGACAAGAGATGAAAGAAATACTGTTGAACTGTCTATGAAAAAAAAAAATTATTCATGACCCAAATTGTGATTGTGACAGTATGGGTAACAGGGTGACTGTAACTTGTAAGGGGCCAGATAGGATGATGAAATGAAGCAGGGGCTTGTAGTGTCAGCCCTCTCATAAAAGATGGGTCAGAGTTCATATCCAAAATATGCCAAGTCTTTATGACATTACTGAACTGGGTGCCATGTAGAGAGGAAACTTTACAGAAATAACATCCCTTCATGAAATACCGCATTACTCCAGTGAAATGGTACACACAAGAATTACACTAAAGATAAAATGTGTAAAAGAAACATATCCTAAACCAAAGTTGATTCCCTACACAGTACCCAATATCCTACCCAAATACTTGCTTCATTTGTCTACACAGACCTGTATATGTATCCTAAAAGGGGACTAACACGAGTCATCCAAATTGATTTTGCCATGCTTTTGCTTTCAGCAAAAAATCTTCTGTATTGAGATATTATAAGTAAATGTCGAAAAAATAAAGGTAAGAGTAATATATTTATGGTGTAAGAGAAAAGTAACTTCTCTACTGACCATGATATGAGCTTTTCAATCCTTAACAATTTGAATCTTATTGGTGTATATGTACTGTATAGCTTTTATGCTATGGTCACATTACCCAAAAGTAGCCTGCTCGGCGGCCCAGGCACCGCTCGTTTTTAGGGCATCGCTCGGTCACTGCTGAAGTTTTAGCGCGGAGTTAAAGTTTGGGCGGCGTCTGCTCACTTTTCATTCTCCGCCCAAAATACGCTCGGTGCCTGGGCGGTCGCCGCCCGGGCTACGACCTAATCGCTGGGCGATGCCTAATTCCAGCAGCGATGAGCAGGCTACTGATCGGTCGGTCGCTGCTCTGATTTGTGACCATAGCTTTAGGGGAGAATTCTTTTTTTCTCTTCCACTTCATGTATATAACCTTTGTTTTTTAGTGATTGGTCCTCTTCCAATGTGTTTGCTGTCTATTAAATGAGGCATACTAAGACAACAAACCCTTGGGATATTGTCTGCAAGCTTGAAGTTAATAAAGTTCAGCAAGTTCAATTTCCTTGCATGAGCACTTTAAGTTCTATGGCTTCTGTTGTGCATTAGCACTAAATTATGTATGGCCTTGAGAAGCATTAAGGCAATCCTGCCAGCATTCAATACATAATCTTGCAGGATTTTCATACAATGTTGGCAGCATAGCACAGAATTCATAATATGGATCAGATATATTAGCCACAGCTTGATAAGGATTTAACTAACTAAAGACATTAAGCCTCTTGTTATGAACTTAAAGGGAAGAGTTGTTATCTTTGAAATATCAAAGGACATAGGCCTATATGAAAACAATAATGGCAAAAGTAAAGTAATATTCAAGAAATAAAGTGTAATGATATCCATCACAAATAGCCGTTTCTTAAAATCTACTAATTATGTACACAAAGCTAAATCAAAAGTAATTTAGCATTTAAATCAACTTACAGGGAAGGCATGGTCTTTGAAATATCAAAGAGCATACATGTAAACAGCCGTCAGCTATGGCAAAAGTAAAGTATTAATATTCAAGAAATAAGGTGTCATGATATTGCTCCTACAGTACAGAAAAATTATGACTAGCTGTTTCCTTTATACATCTACTGATTAAGTGGAAAAAAGTATAAACTATATAAAGTGAGAATAGGGTTTATGATCTGAGATCTAGGATTCTAATCTTTCCTCTAAAAACAGAACTGTTATGACTATCAGGTCAATCACTCTTATGCCTGTTGTTTTTGTTTTCAATATAAAAGGAGGTTCCACATTAAATCTAATAGAGACAGTCTGATATCACACTGACTAGCGGACAGGAAACCAAGCTAGGGCTCTCATATCTACCAGCTTTAGCTGATAGCCATTTCCTGAGCTAGTTCCAATGAATAGTACTGCTGAAAAACATTTGGCAAGCTACCATACCAGGCATCAACATCTCAATCTCAGCAAGTCAACAAAAAGGAAAAAGT
The DNA here is from genome assembly GCA_035222895.1 of Strongylocentrotus droebachiensis. Classification (NCBI taxonomy): domain Eukaryota; kingdom Metazoa; phylum Echinodermata; class Echinoidea; order Camarodonta; family Strongylocentrotidae; genus Strongylocentrotus; species Strongylocentrotus droebachiensis. The sequence goes on along the minus strand of JAVYIG010012338.1, from coordinate 9,111 downwards.
TGGAGTAGCAAGTGACAGAAGTGGAGATAATGAAAGAAAAGATATATGTTACACAGAATTTGAAAGAATTTCTATGTATAGAAGACAATATATTTAAAAATAAATAAATACATTAAAAAAAAAAAATACCCCCAAAATACCAAACAAAAAATTGAAAATATAGAAGGAGTAACATTCAAAAGCCTTTTAATATGCAACAAATAAAAAAATGCGCTTTTAATACAAGAGTCTTCGTTTGTTGACGATCAGCAATGCAAAATGAAGAAAAAACACTTCATGCATGGCTGATCGTCAATGTTACAAAGTTAAGTCTTTTATCAACTCCGTTTGTTGCTACAGCAGGCAGCTAGTGAAAATGAGTTTGTTTAATAAAATTATGGAAATGCGAGCATTACTTTAAACAAACAGAACTTTGTTATTCCTGGCTCGTTTTTCCTGATTGAGGTGTCATACGAAAGGGCAGAAAATGAAATTTCTAGAAATGTGATTTTCTCTTTGAAATTCAGATACCGTTTCGCCAAATGACTTTTTGGTACCCTTTCTTCAAATTGTTTATAATCACTCATGCATGAAATATGCATCATATTAATTGCATAAAATGAAAGAGGAGGATCTATGCTTTACAAATATGTGTCATTTAATGATAATATTTGTGATTAAGTTATGATAAAACATCAATAATTCTTGGTTTCGTTTGTTTTGGGACGCACTGTATAGGAAACTACTTTTAGATTCTACACCTTATACTGCTCAATTAAAAAAGAACCTTGCTGTTTTATATCCCATGTCAAAGAAATGATCCTAGTTCCTATGTAAGTTCTCACAACCGTTATAGTGCCAATGTTAACAAGAATATGGCTGCCTACCTAATCAAAAACTGTTTAACTCCTTCTGTGCTGTCCAAAAAGTCAATATACTTAATGTTTGGACTAAGAATAGATAGAATCCAGAATTCCAAAGAATTCTATTCTTGAGCTGAACTAACCATTGAACTGAACTCGACATCTTACTCCTGAAAGTTCATTTACTGAAAATGTTAATGAATTTAGTGGCACAAGAATGGTCAAGTGCACATGATCCTAAGTTGGACTTCGAGGGAATAATATGGGTCTTAAATATTTGTGATCTTTTTTGTAGAAGGACACTGAAGGGATTCTCTACCATCTTATCTTCCATGAAACAAAGTTTTAGAAGACACAAATCTGAAGATAAGAACCTAATCAGTGCAGCAGCCAGACAGGCAAATTGCACTGTGATGAATGATGTGAAACATCAATGACGCTAATGTGCTGTTTTTCTAATCCAAGTACATGTACCTGACTCATCGGAGCCAACAGTATATGGCAGGCCCATATCAACACTTACTGGCAGAATCTTATTTCAACTTTTGTTTGGCCAACCCTTATCAAAAAGGAAATGTTCTAATTTAATGCTTGCACAAGTACTAAGTTGTGGTAAAATGTATAAGTCTGGGAGGACAATCAATAATTCTGACTTATACCTGAGCATTAATTTGTATCAGACTGAGGTCAAAATAAGAATATTTTGCCAACTATAGTACGTTGGATGCACAGTGTGAAGAAAGTGCTTGCCAATTGACATAGTTTCTTGCTTTATATTTTTGCCAAAACAATAATATGTTCCTCCCCAAAATGACAGATGTTCCTCATGAGAAATCAATAATAATAATAATAATGATATTTAATTTTTATATAGCGCTTTTAAAATACAAATGTCTCTAAGCGCTTTACAAATATACTATTACCCCCGTCATCAAATTCAGTGCTTGCCCGCACACACTGTGTGCACAATCTCCACTCCCTGGGGAGCATTCTAGCCGGGTATTACTTGACGCTCACAAGCTGTTTGACCAACAATGACGGCCGCATCCTACCAGGTACCAATTTGACACCTGGGTGGAGAGTAGCAAGTGCAGGTTAATATCTTGCCAAAGGATATTAGTGCCGCGTCGGGATTCGAACCCTCGACTTTCGCATCTCCAGTCAAGCGCCTTAAACCACTCGACCACGACACTCCCATGAAAGTATAATCTTCCCTCAAAAACAGATAAGTTGATCAACCAAAGATATATTATTGGCCCAATGAAAGCCTGTTCTCCAAGATATATTTTTGCTCAAAACACAAGATTTTCTTGCCTACATAAAATATGTCATTCCTAAAATGGACAGATTTTCTCATATCAATGACACACCTTTTAACAGCACATCTACCTCCTACAATGAAAAATTAACAGAATTAGTTTGATCACAAGACATTTTGTATAAATTGAAATAACAAATTTTCTTCCTTTATAGCCAAAAAAATCTTGCCCTATGAGCCAAAAAGACGTACATGTCATTGTTACCAAGAGCTGTAAAAGCTGAAAAATAAAAGAAATAGAAAGAATACTGGAAAAGCAGAGCTGCCAACCTTGTGTGACCAAAAAAAGGAATCATGATGGCAAAAAAGAGGAATTTCAAGCAAAAAAAAAGGAATTCATTAAAACAAAACTTACAACCACGCGCGACACAATTCCAATGCTTCTTTTTGAGAATTCTTTTCTCTTCAAGTATGTTTCAACCTTAGTTGTCTATTGAATTTGTGATCAAAATAACATATTAGGGCAGTTGTTTGACGTGCGGTATGTAAAAAAAATTGTTTAAAAAAATGTATTTTGTGAAAAAAAAAAACGTAATTGGGATTAAAAAACGGAATAATTCCGGGAAAAACAGAATGGTTGGCAGCTCTGGAAAAGACATGATAGAATCCTAGACTTACTTTTCATGAGTATTGACATCTGCACCACGGTCAGTAAGGAGTGTCAAGCATTCTAAGATAGAGTCCTCAGCCAAGTTACTGGAACATACAGCCATCAGAGGACTATACATAACTGAAACAACGGAGAAACATAGGAGTTATTGCTCTATAGTCTGACATTATTTGACCGGCACCATTCTGTATAGAGTCTTACAAATTTGTCTACCACACAAGGATGATGGTAAACCCAATTGTCGTTCTTTCATTTTGCTTTCTTCTGGTCATCTTGTAGAATACTGTTTTGTCTATAGTGACCAACAGATGATGAAGGATGGACATAGGGCATTTTGTGTAGCTGCTTCAGAACAAGCATATCACCAATATAGTACAGAAGAACTGTTCAGTGCTTTTCTTATTTTTAGATTCATTTTGATAACTTATGCACCACATGAACATTGTTCAATGATTTGCTAGACCTCCAAACGTTTCCAATAAATCTTGACTTTATGACCAACTACAAGCACAATCTTCAGTTTTCATGGAAAAAATAGAGAGAAATGAAAAGTTAAAGAAAACAAAACAACAACAATAAAACGAGAGCAAAGAAAGAATACATAAAAGTACTAAAAGAGAAAAGATAAATAGAGTCACTGATGTATGTACAGTATCCCGTTCAAATGGAAGCAAATATAGGCCCTACAGCACAATTAAATGAATGAACTTCTTCAAGAGAAAAAAAGAGACTGAGATAAGAAAGATAGAGAGGTTGAAAGAAAAGAGGGACTATGATGTACTAACATGATGCCTTGTGGAAATCTGGATTAGCTCCTTGATCTAGAAGATATTTGACCATCTCAGCTTGTCCACAGCTAGCTGCATACATGAGAGCTGTCCAGCCTGCCTTTAACATGCAGTCCACTTCAACACCTGAAATCAACACAACAATCATCTTGGTATTATTAAAGTTAGCAACAGAAATGTCAATGCTTTATTAATATACCATAGGTCATTTGTGCATAGCCTAATACAGTAGGTATTAAACTCTGTGTAAAAGAGTTTGAGTAAAGTTTTTCGCAGATATGACACGATAAAACACGATAAAACCACATCGGTTTCTATGACATAAAGTGTCATAAGCTTCACATTTCTGTACCTTAAACATAGAGCTCACAGAATACTTGAGAGCTTTTTGAGGCGGTTTAAGTACTGCATCATATCTACATGTAAAAGAGCCGACTTGTGAACAGAAGAGTTCTCCTTTAGTGTACATAGTCTTCACACTTTCAGAGCTGCTAAAATATTGGTATTGCATTAAATACTCCTATAGTTAACATCATTATATTCTGAAAGCATTTACTACACATATTTATGAAGTATGAAGACGGCTATCATGGAATAATGAAGATAAAGATTTTAAAAATTCATAATCACAACTTTACGGGGGGTTTATATGTTTGCTGACTTCTGTGAAAGAGTACATGTAGATTTAATAATAATAATAATAAGTTTTTGTTTTCTTTCATTCATTTCGGTTTATTGAGTCAAAATTCCATGTTAAAACAGTCGGGAGACTGATACAAACAAAGATTACAAAGTTCAAAGAAATAAAGAGAAATTACAAATACATCAATATGGAAACGATCACATATTAGTTCAAGGGATAAATTAACAATAATAACAATGGAAACTTCAATATATTGCACATCATACATTGTACATAAAATAAATCGAATTACATACATGGATGAGTGGGTAAAAAAAGGAGATAAAAAAGAGAGAATGGACAAAGCATTTCATTTACTTTTTTCGTAACATTTACATTTTGAGCATTTACATTTTAAACACAATTAACCGTAACTTAAATTGATATATATAAAACGTGATGATGATAATATCGGATATACATGTTTTAAAAATAAACAACTCTTCTAGCAAATATGAAGAAAGTTGAAAATTAAGAAAAGAAATGGGCACCTGCTGAAGATCTAAAGAAACAAGCGTGTGTAAATAATAATGTGTAAAAAAGGTGTAAAAAATAACAAAATTAAACCAGTGTCATTCTGGCATTATTGTACTATACCGTGTGAGTAAAAAAAAAGTTTACACCTAGAAAATTGCTAATTATTTTAATAGTCATCTATGACCAGTAAATTATTATACATCTTATGAAAGAGCGTTTTATCCCAAATCATTTGGTACCATTTTTGTGTGATATGTGTTCATGCTTGGATGAACAGGAGGCATTGTTTGCGAGAGTGCAAAAATTGACTTGCGTCAAAGTGATGCCTACAGTATGTGATATGTTGGGATTAAAGTGAGAGAATGAATTGAATGTATCAGAAGAGATGCATTACATATTTTTGCAGAAGAAAAGTCACATACACACACACATGTCCGTTGATATTCAATGTTTGACATTTGATATGTGTGGCATGATTAATTTTGTTAGGGATGTTATTTGGAATTTTGGATCTTTAATGACCGAATTAATACCCAAATCCCAATTGTTTTATTCAAACATCACATAAGCAACTTTGGCGCAAGTCGATTTTTGCACTCTCGCAAACAATGCCTCCTGTTCATCCAAGCGTGAACACATACCACACAAAAATGATACTAAATGATTCGGGATAAAACACTCTTCCATGAGATGTATAATAATTTACTGTTCATAGATGATTTATAAAATAATTAGCAATTTTCTAGGTTTAAACATTGTATATGTATATATAAAGTTGTTTCATTAATATATGTAGGAACATGAGAAATAAAAAAATATATATTTATTTAAGGAAAATAAGCCATGTGTATATTTAGGGCACATGTACATCTATCATGTTACTAAAAACATGTAGGCCTATAGTAGGCATTCGTGGGGTAAAAAGCTAAAACTACATGGAAGAATTGGGCATTCGTGTTAAAAACTGGAGTTCCTATATCATTGGGTTTTACAACGAGGTAGGTCTAGTAGATGAGCACTTCTAAGTGTTGAACTGCGGTGAGAGACGCATTGATGAGTAGCAGGTAGACTTGTGGAGACCACGCCCAAAGCGCAGAAGAAGTTCATTTCTGTGTTCACACAACATAGGCAAGTTGAAACGAGTGAGTCGTTCTGTATAAGTTTGTCTTATATAGCGCATTTCAGGACCACAGGCCCTCTCAAAGCGCTTTACAGATATATCATTAACCCGGTCATCGTGTTTAGGCTTACTCACAAACTTAATCTGCAATATTACTCAAAAGGGAGTATTGAAAATATCATTATTTAGAGAGAGAGAAAACAACAAAATAGATAACCAAAGAGTGAAACTCAATAAACAAATATTTAGAGAAAATAGCTTTCTGTAGCCTCTTAATCCCTTCAAATTATAGGGAATTATCCTATAATATTGGATAAACTAACATGTATGCACTTGGTAGAGTAACAAAAAACACATGCAATTGTAAAAACTGGATTAAATGAGAAGTAATTTAAGCTGAGAATCTAACACCTTCTCTATCCTATCTCATGATGACTCAAGTCCCATCTTACATCTACCCTCCCCCCTCTCTCTCTCTCTCTCTCTTACACACACACACACAAGAAGAGGGTCAACCCTAGAGATACAATAGTTAAATTCACACGACACTCCGTTAAAGTGTAGGCTACCAATCACCAAAAGATGTTTTGCTCTTTTGGTGGAAGGGGTTCCGTGTGCCTAAATATTCAAAATATGAGCTTCAAATACTACTTCTAAAAAGAGTTAAAATTCAATTTAAACTACATTCCCAGTGAACTGTAAAATGTCTTGTTGATTGGACTAGTTAACGCACTCGCATAAACATGGCTCACACGGAACCCAAGACCACTTGTGTTCCGTGCAAGGCTGCAAGCAATATGCAGGTTTCAATGTTATCCCTTCTTTTCTTCATACTCCTTAAAGGGGAAGTCCACCCTGAAATTAAGTTGGGTTTAATAAAAGCAGAAGAATGAGAGAAACATATCAGTGAAGGTTTGTCAGATTTTCGTCAAACCTTCACTGATATGTTTCTCTCACTGTTCTGCTTTTATTAAAAACAACTTAAGTTCAGGGTGGACTTCCCCTTTAACCATTTCAATATATAATGTCAGGTAAAGTATTTTGAGGTTGATTTCATACATTCTAGCTATTTACAAATTATTTTTCAGGTGATTGGTACCATGTGAACATAGCCAATTATGATTCACATCATAAAGACAAGCAGGAAGGAGATGTAGAAACAGGTGGTATCACACGACTCAGGTTTACATGTTATACATGCTCTATGCCATTTCAAAGATGCTCTATGCCATTTCAAAGATGACCTATCCCTTATATTATAGAAACTTAAAGATAAAGTTGAGTTTTTGTGGAATCGATCAGAAAAGATTGATCATGTACATGTAGCATATAAGTATTAGTGTGTACTGCAAGGTTCTGGAATCATCAAAATGATAAGAAATTTGGCCCAGTATTGGTAAAGTTACAACACTGTACACAGAAAGATGTATAGGACTACACGAACATGAGGCATAGAAATCCTTCCTGATTTGTACATGTATGATGTTTCATGCCATATTTAGAATATTAAAGGGAAAGTCCACCCCCCAAATAAGTTTGTTTCGATAGAGGCAGAATAATAAGAAAATCAGGTGAGTGAAAGTTTGAGCAAATTCTGAATGAAAATAAGAAAGTTATGAATTATTGAAGTTGTGATCAATCAAATACAAATTGGCAACTCTGTGACTTATTATACGAGCTCTCCTTCATTTGCTTTGTGCATAATATTCCATAAAATCATGTTTTCTTCGTTATTGATGACGGAATATATATTTGTTCCTTGCAGGGGGAGTATAGAAACATATTTGCAATTATTATATTTAGGGTGCATGTATGGTTGAAATTTTTCTTGAGGGAAAATGAAAATTTTAGATTTTTTTAGTATTAAGCAAATGGAATTTGAGCTCGCATTTTACGTCATAGAGTTGCCAATTTGTGTTTGATTGATCACAACTTAAAAAATCCTAACTTCCTTATTTTTAATCGGAATTTGCTCAAACTTTCACTGACTTGTTTCTCTCATTTTTCTACTCCTATTAAAACTAACTTAATTTCAGGGTGGACTTCCCCTTTAAGGCATTTATAGAGCCATATGCTTTTCAGGGAACATTTTTTTATCTGATGTTCTTCCACACATAAATACAATGATAACGATCCCAAAATATTTTCACCTTTTCCCAGAGCTCAACCTTCTCTTTAAATCTATTGCCTAACATCGTATTTGCGCTAGGGTCAATTGTCCTGGAGCATGTGCCGGATCTCTGACATGATTCACACTTTTTCCAGGAAGAGCATTCATAGATCAAGAGATTCATCCAGCCATCCTACGAGTCTACACTAAAGCTTTAAAGCAACAACCATGTGCAGGAATCTGATCTTGGAAAATTAGCGAGTTAGCATGACAACCAGAACATAGATTCTCCAGCAATTCTGTATGATGCTTCACTCCAGATTAGAGATCTTTTCAATTGAGACAATATGATACCAGAAAGAAAAGTGGCCCAGCTTCGGCAATGGGTTTAGAAATATCGGTGTTGAAATGTTATCTAATAAATGTCTATGATCCGTACCCTGTCCAACAGACCAAGCATCATTTAAATTTTTCATTCAGGCTTGCACATGGTGGAGAATGATATTTTTCCATTCAACAGAAATAAACATTGCTCAGTCTATTCTGCTCTAAATCACTTGAAATGGACGATTAATTTTTGTTAATGACATCAAACAAGAGCTCTTATCTTCCTGTTTACAAGAGTACCACTCTATAGCAGCACAGTTTTACTTTCATGCCACTTGATCTCAGAGACTGGAGACTTTCTGGCGCTTATACCTTGTGCATTTCACTCTCTTAATTTTCATTCTTCAAGAGCTCATAGTTTCAAAATAATTAACAACTAATATATTCCTTCAAGATCAGTGTTCTTTCACTTGGAAATGTGCAAGAGATTTAATCAAACTACATCCTTCTAGTGACCACCGGAAGCCCATAACACTCCAATGTGATTTTCAGACTTATATTTTTCAGTTCTTCACTATTGTCAATCTGTATATTAAAGGAACTGTAATAATTACCCCTTCAAAGACTATTGATGATTAGATTGCCAACTTCTTTATCATCTACAGGCCAACTTCAGAATAAACATGAATGGGAAGGGGCTAGAGGGCTTTAATATTCAACTTGGGTTCTGAGTCTGAGCCACATAAATGTACAACATACTGACATAGCTTAGTGATAATGCACAAAGTTTACTATGAAAAGCTTGTATTTAAGGTAAAGACCAGTATTAGAAACGCC